>CAEGAF010086288.1:0-20381 GCA_903067075.1 Micropoecilia bifurca | reverse complement strand
CCGTGCTGCCTGTCTTTTGGACTGTTGAGCTTTCATTAAATCATCTTTTTCATCATACCTGGGTCTCTGCGTCTCCTCACCACCTCCAAACCCGCACCTCGTGACAGTAAAGGTTATTATCGATTGATCAAAAAACTCACCGTTTTCGAACCCCATATAAGACAAGAAATTCGACCATGATAAATTGTTGCAAAAGTAAAAAAAAAAAAAAGAATTACATTTTTTTAAATTCATTTTTCATTATTTTTGTGACTGTTCTAATTTCTCCCTTTTCCTTAAAAGTGTCTTCTTTGTTGCCGGAACCTGTAGCAAGCTATCATGCTTTTAATTTTAGAAAAAAAGAAAAAGAAAGAAACTAAATAACTATCAACCACTCTTAGAGTAAATCTGTTCCCACTGCAAGGCAACCTTACAAAACTGTCCTGTTTCTCCCCCCGGTTACCAGTATATAATATGATTTTAAAAATAATAGTGGCAGAAAGGTAAATGTTTTAGACCTAAAATGCCCTCCGAATATGTGCTTTTGCAAAGCAGAAAAAACCAGAGTAAAAGAGGTCAACATTGCATTTTTTCGAGTCTAATCAGGTCAAAGAAAAAGTCTGAATTTGTTCAGGATTAGCAGACAAACTTGAAGTTAATTCCAGTGATGGGTGTAGTTCACTGGGTGGCAAAACCAACATTTGTGTTTTTATTGGCTGGCCCTGGTGCCACCAGATATCTTCTTGTGTGCCAGTGGCTGTGGTGACACTGAAAAAAGAAGAAAAAAAAAAAAGCTGGCAACACAAGTGAAGTGACAGATGTTACAGGACTTGTATTTCAGGTGTGTGACTGCTCATCCTCATGAGTGTTGCAATCTCCTTTTTTTCTCACCTGACAGATGAGATTTCAGAGTGTACCACGCTGCACTTGAGAGTGTCTGTAGCAAGTTTCCAACATGATAATTCAAAGTAATTTGATAAAAACTAACCAAAAAACCATTTAGTTGTGTCACAGTAGACGAGTGTTATATCAGTGTGTTCAGTAAGGAGGTGGAGGGAGGGGGGGATACAGCCAACGCCAGAGAATAACTCCATCTTAAATTACCATTCTGCTGGGGGCCAGAAAGGCAAGAATAACCTGATAATTTACATGTTAGGTTCCTGTGGGTTGTTCTCAAGGATTTTCTTTTCTCCAGCAGGTCTTGAAAGGGGAACACTGCCACCTGGCGTCGGATTGTAATCTTTTTAAAAATCTTTTTTCAAAGTCTGTTCATTGATTCTCAACGAGATTAACAAGTCATCAATGTTTTAGTCTATTTTGATCACTTACTTCAGGGATCTCCAAAATGTGGCCCGGTGGCCATTTTGCAGCCATTGAAATGATTTTGTTTGGCTCCAGACCACAAGTTAAGAATGGTAAAAAATAAATAAATAAATAAATAAATAAATAAATAAATAAATAAAATAAACTAAAATAAAATTGGTAAACAAAATAGAAAACATTTGTTGTTTGAAAAAATTTGGAAACAGTCTATTTTTCTTTTTATAGTTCAACAAGTGCTTTTTTTGTTTTTGGAGCTTTTTTTTTGTTCAGATTTCATTAAAATGTTGTTGGTAAAAAAAAAAAAAAAAAAAAAAAAAATCAAGAAGTGTATTTTGTATTCTTATTTGAATAAATGTTGTGGCTCCTTGGTGGTTAGAAATTTGACCCCCAGCCAAAAGTTTTCCAGCGTTTAGAACAAAAAGTAAAAACTGGGTTTAAAGCTCTTCCACGTTTGCGGCCCCTACTTTCCTTTTTTCTTTGTGGGAAACACTGCCACCTGGTGTTGGATTTGTATCACAAACCATAACATACCGGGATAGCTAAAACAAAATAAATAGAAACATTTAGTCAGATGAACGATTAGTTTACTGTAGTGGTCAAAGGTTTTGTCGTTTTTTTTTTTTTTTTTTTTTTTTTTTTTTTTTACAAATTACGTTGCTCATTTTTACAAAAACAGTTAAAAATGAGTTTAGGTTGCCAATAAATGTGATTTGAAAAATATGTTACTAAATCAAACAGTTCCATTTCCTCTAGCATAAAATTGCCTATGAGCATAATTTGACTGATTTTATTATCTTAAAAGGAAATGATAAAGACAGCGATGGTGATATTTGTCACTTTGTTGATATTAGAAGTCCAAAATTTTAGCGTTATAAAGGAGCACTGCTGAAGGTTGTTCTTCTTTCGTGAACTATGGAAAACCCTTTAACAACCTTTCGAAAATAGGTAGAATAGAATAGATTAGAAAAATCGGTCATTGACCCACATTGGGAAAATTAGGCTATGAAAGCATCAAGGTAAGTGTGGGCGCATGCATAGCAACTCAAATTAAATAATAATAATAATAATGATAATAATAATATCATATTTACAAGATCAAAAAATACTGTACCGTTATTAAAAACAGCATAAATAAAGCACCCTTGTGCTCTTTTTTTATTTTAGCACGTTTGTATAAAATGTTCGTGTATTTCAAAACAAAAGCCGTCGGAACAATTGTTTTGTTTTTATTTGCTATTATTAAACATAAATAGACTGAAAAAATGTAAATGTGCTAACGTATCCGAAGTACTGAAGCTCATAAAAAGTCGTGGTTTCCGTCAGCGTCAAGGCTGTTTGCTAAGTCTTCGATGTTAGCGGGTTTGATTGGTGATGCTTGGCGACTCAGACCGGCGCAATGGAACCCGGAGGAAGCGGATTGACAGTCTGCAGGGCGGCGGAAGTTCTCGGCATCCTCAGCTGTAAACACACCGGTGAGTTTCATCGCAGAAACTAGAAACTATGTGTCTTCCTTTTGAGTCAGACTCCTTATTTTCATTCGCGTGATATTGTCGTTTGTCGGTGTTCGGCTGTCGAAGCGGTGTCCTGTTAGCTAAAACCTCGACTGTTAATAGAATTATGTAAACACACACTGGTGGGTTGGTTTATCGGTTAGCATGCCTGGCTAAAAGCAGAGACAAGTGCCATTAATTAAAAAAAAAAAGTGCAGCAGCGGGACAGATAAGTGACATATCGAGCCTTGCAAAGACATTCGGACCTTTTAACATTTTAAATCTTGTGACGTTGCAACCACTGGCTTATTATATTGGGATATCTCGTGATTTAGTTAATGAATAATTGTGAGATTTAAGGAAGAAAGGAGGGAAAAACTGAAAAATGTGATGCATATTCAACACTTTTGCTGCGTTATCTGAATTGGATCTAGATCTGGACTTTAAGCTTTTTTTTTAGCACTTGAGTGCTTCCATACAAGCATTCCACTGTTGCCAAGGCGGCATATAGGGTCAATTCTGGAAGCTGAACCTCCACTTCAGGTTCACGTCTTCTGCAGCCCCTAACAGGTTTTTTTAGAGCTTGGCATGTATTTACCTTCATCAACTTTCACCAGCTTCGCTTCATTGCTGGGAAAAGCCCCGCATCCCTGCTGCATGATGCTGCCACCACCATGGGGATGGTACTTTTTTGTCAGACACAGCGTTATGCCACAACTCTTGCTACCTTTGCATAAAAAAGACAGTAAGGTTAGGTGATGACATGACAAAATGTTTAGCTTATGATGAAACAAACAAAAATGTAAGAGTCTACCTAGTGGCAGAGTGTGGTTTGTCTGTGTCCCCCCCCTTTTTTAAAATTAATTAGCCAATTAGTACCTACAAAACAAACATTCCAGACTAACAGATGCATTAATATGCAAAATAATTAGATTAGTGAACAGCAGCAACAAAATATGCATAAAAAGATTAATGGACACATTTAGGACATAGACGAAACACAGAACATAACCAGGTGGTGTCACAACAAAAATGGAATCCTTTAACAAATATGGGTTAGAACTTAGAAATATTACTATTTTAAAAATTTTGGTAGTTATTTTTTTAAAAAAAAGTTATTTTCTTGTTCTCATTGGTGTAGGGTCACATACATTTTGGGTAGAAGTGTGAAAGAGAGGGAAGAAAAACGGCAACAACAAAAAACAAAATAGAAGAAAGAATAAATAAGGAAACAAATTATGGAGAATCAAAGATCATGATTTATGATTTTATCATAAAACATAAAATGTGATTTTTTTTTTGTGTGTGTTTTTTTGTGTTTCTCCTTGATACGGATGTGTTTTCCTTCCTGCTCCTGCTGTATCACGCAGAGACTCCTCAGACGGGAGGACGCCTGTCTCCATGGTAACGCAGCAGCCTCAGCTGCCATGTCCTCCGTCTCTATGTCAATGTCGGCCGCTTGCGGCCAAGACGAAGCCGCCGCTGCCGTCCTGGCCTCAGAGCGCTACGCCAGCCTCATCCTGGCCCAGATGAACAAGATGCGTCTCCGCTGCGACTTCTGCGACGTGGGGCTCAAAGTGGGCGGCCGCGTCTTCAGGGTCCACCGGCTTGTGCTCGCCGCCAGCAGCCCCTACTTCTCCGCCTTGTTCTCCGGTGGGATGCGGGAGGCGGAGAAAGACGAGGTGCAGATCATCGGCGTGGACACGGAAATCTTTGAGATTCTGCTGGACTTCATATACACAGGTACATCTCTATTTTTATTTAATTTTCTTTTAATTGTTTTCTTTTCCTCGTGCGTTCGAGGTTGGGTTTTGTTTTGCGATGTTGTCTGATCTGTTCCTTTCCTTTCCTTTCCTTTCTGTTTGTTTGTTTTTCTGTAGGGGCGATCAGCGTCAGCGTGGAGAACGTTCAGGAGCTGATGGTGGCCGCCGACATGCTGCAGCTGATCGAGGTGGTGTCGATATGCGGCGAGTTCCTCAAGGGCCACATGGACCCCTTCAACTGCGTGGGCGTCTTTCAGTTTCTGGAGCAGATCGCCTGCATGGAAATGCTGGAATTTACTGAGAACTACATTCACGTTCACTTCCTGGAGGTACGGGGCATCGTCCATCCACCGTCTGTCACAGGGTTTTCCAAAACAACAACATGCCCAAATCTAATTTAGTTTTCCCCAGCAATTACAAACTCTATTTCAATAATCCTGGTATCAAAATAAACCTAACATTTTATTAAACTTGCTAAGATTAGTAAACATATTCTTGCATGTCTAAAATTCCTTGTTTTTAAATTTTTTTAAATACCTGCATACCCATTAATTCATCCACTCACTCTTTGGTTACATAGCAACAACCTGTTGAATAGCCGGCACAACAACAGTTTCAGGTTTCGCCTCATCACTGCTTAAGAATAAACAAACAACAACGGCATTGTTGTTTTTTGTTTATTCAAACAACAACGCCGGCAAATACAGTTTGTCTGTATTTCTGATATTTAAAACAAAACTTGAATCAGTAGTTATCAATATCGATCAATATGAAACCTGTATATATCCTCCAGCTCCATCAAATGTCACTTTATTAAATCCAGTCCAAGAAATATAAAATAAAAAATTGAGACATTTCTGTTCTTACATTTTTTTATTTTTTTATTCCTGACCGTGTGCGTATCCCCCGTGTCCACCGCCTCCTTCAAGGTGTGCATCACGGACGAGTTCAGAGGCCTGTCGAAGGGTCAGTTGGTGAGGCTTCTGCGGAGTGAGGAGCTGAGGATCGAGGATGAGTACCAGGTGTTCACGGCGGCCATGGACTGGGTCCTGCACGACGTGGCCAAGAGGAAAAAGCATGTGGTCGAGGTGCTGGAGGCCGTCCGCTTCCCTCTGCTCTCCCCTCAGAGACTCTTCAAGTACATAGAAGGTGAGGAAAGTAGGTCATCGGCACGTAAAGATGATTTTTGTTTGCAATACGGCTTCAGTGAAGCTGGAAGGTTTAGTGCTTTTGTTAGTTTATCCTTATAAAATGATGACTTAATTCTAATTTTATTTTTTTATTTTTTTATTAGTATGGCCCCTATTACTCCATTGTATCTTAGATCACTGTCATAAGTCCGATTTTCTTGAAACAGATCCCCCCCCAAAAAAGCCGATTTCCTCTCGTTTCTGAACGAAGGTATTACCGACTTCAGCCTGCGGGTGGCACTGCAGACCCTGCTGAAGGAATACACCGAGGTCACAAAGTCTCCCAAAGAAAATAAGCTGCACACTCAGCTCCAACCACCAAAGACGAGACCCAGAAGAAAAGCCAGGAAGTACCTCTACGCAATAGGTCAAGATCTATAAACAGTGACAAAATTACACAGCCCACGATAAACTACACAGCCCTGAGATAAGACGAAACCCAGAAGTGAACCCGTGAATTGTTTCTTCCTGCCAGGCGGCTACACCCGGCTGCAGGGCGGCCGCTGGAGTGACAGCCGGGCACTGAGCTGCGTGGAGCGCTTCGACACCTTCAACCAGTACTGGACCACCGTGTCGTCTCTGCACCAGGCCCGCAGCGGGCTGGGCGTAGCCGTCATGGAGGGCATGATCTACGTGGTGGGAGGTGAAAAGGCCGCGCTTGCTCTCTGCCTCGAGTCTAAACTTATCTTCAGAAAATGTGCATTTATCTTATTTTTATTTTTATGTTTTTTTCTGAAAGGAGAGAAAGACTCAATGATTTTTGACTGCACAGAACGATACGACCCGGTGACGAAGCAGTGGGCCGCCGTGGCGTCTCTGAATTTCCCTCGATGTGGAGTCGGCGTGTGTCCCTGCCACGGGGCGCTGTATGCACTCGGTAAAACGCCACGTTACTGCTGGGAGCACACGACGGCTACGGGTCGTTTTAGATGGAATCTGTCAAATTAAATGGAAATTTTAAATTTGCACAATATTTTTAAAAGTCATGTACAATTTTCCTTGTACTTCACGATTTTGCTCTAGTTCGTGTTTGTCTGGTGCCTTAAAGTCTCAACAAAATACATTGTTTGTTGTAAACGATACAAAATGTCAAAAAAAGTACAAACTTCTGAACGGCACAGCGAATGGATGAACCTTAGCCGACTGTATTTTTCTGGCTGTTACTGATTGGCTCTTGAGTGAAAGTTGCTAAATGTAGCAACAGTAGAGTGACATCATTTAGGACAGCTCTGATTTTTAGGTAGATAAGATCGTTTTCATAAGTATTGGTCAATTGCTGAACTCCCAAATTGAAGGGATCGGAGCCGATTTATCGGTGGACCCCTGATCTTAACCGGCTGAAAATGCTGTCTGCTTGCAGGTGGTTGGATCGGATCGGAGATCGGGAAAACCATGGAGCGATACGATCCGGAGGAAAACAAGTGGGAGGTCATCGGCAGCATGGCGGACCCCCGATATTACTTTGGCTGCTGTGAGCTACAGGGTCTGTTTATCATTTTATTTTTGTTCTCTGCTTTTAGCTGAAATTAGATCTTTTTTACATGATTTGGAATAAAATGTTAGAAACTTATTATTATTATTCTCAGGGCTAATCTATGTGATTGGTGGGATCAACGATGAAGGAATGGAGCTGCGCTCGGCAGAGGTTTACGACCCCATCTCGCGTCGATGGAGCGCACTGCCGGTGATGAGCCAGCGTCGGGCCTACGTGGGCGTGGCCTGCCTCAACAACTGCATATACGCAGTGGGAGGCTGGAACGAGGCGCTGGGCGCTCTGGAGACGGTGGAGAAATACTGTCCTGAGGAGGTGAGGCGGGATTTCGTACACGCCGTCTCGTATCTCTGAGGGCTTTTCTCACCCCGTTGTGATATGTGTCCCCCCCTCCACCCTCTGCAGGAGAAATGGGTGGAGGCGGCCCCGATGTCCACGCCGCGCGCGGGCCTGTCGGTGTCGGCCGTCAACGGGCTGCTTTACGCCGTGGGCGGACGCGCCGCCAGCAGGGACTTCTCGGCGCCCGTGACGATGGACTCTGTGGAGATCTATGACCCGCACCTGGACACGTGGACCGAGGTCGGCAACATGATCACCAGCCGCTGTGACGGAGGGCTGGCCGTCCTCTGACGGCCGCCACTTTGAACTGTGAACATCGTGGGAGACGTTGCACCTTAAAACTCTAAAAAAGAGGGTTGATGTTGTTTCTACGTGTCTCCTTTTTTTAACTGCACAGCTCTGGAAAGTGCCAAACTGCTCTTCCTATCTTCAGTAGGAGCAAATAACTTTACTTGAAACAGAGAGTGACATCGAGTGTTTTGTACGAACCTTAGGCAGGGCTGACAAGGGCAGTCGCCCAGGGCAACGAGTTTTGAGGCCCCCCCAAAGATTTAGGATGTTTTTGTAATGAATCCATGTTTTACAAGCATTGTAGCTTATGTAAAACTGAAAGGCCCATATGAAGTGCAGAGTTTTAATCTTGTTACATTTTTATTAATGTATACAATAGTCAAATATTTCAAACTTTTGAAGATATCATTTTGTGACATTTTAAACCACCTGCTCATGCGCCTATTAATGTACTGTAATTTGCATGAGTAAAATTATTCCCTTTTTTTCTTTTGGATAAGGCACCAAAATTAGCCCTAACCCAAGGGCCCTGATCCTTCTAAATCCAGCCCTGCTGATCAGAAGAAGCAGTTTTTCTTTCATTGGCTTCTTTGTCTCAGACTTTCAGGTCATCACCGCTTTGTGTTTTCTGTTGTATGTAGTGCTTCTACAATGGCTGACAGTGAAACCTTTGGTTTTTCTTAGTGTCAGATTCATTTTTTACTGGAAACGTGATGGAGGATGGTCTCTCTATTTTCACTGGATGATTATTTGTACATAATGCTGAAGTAAATCTTTATTTATGCTTACTCCAGTCGTAGGTGGGCGCCGTTACATTTCAACACTGATTTTGAAATACCCATTTAAACTTTTCCCACAATCAGTCACCTTACAACCACAACCTTGATGTGTTTTATTTGGGTTTTGCTGGAAATCAAAGGACAGGAGAGGAGATGCACAGGTAGAGACTGACATTTTTACAAAATGGCTCCAATTCAGTCAGATTGGGCGGCGTGGTCAAAACTGTCAGCTAATCTTTTAAATAACTTAAAATAACAGCACTATGGAAAAGATAATATTACCGGACAAGAAGAATATTTGACAGCACGAAATAAAAATGTTAAAATTTGGATTATTTTTTAAAATTAAAGTTACTCACAATTTGCATTTACACTAAAAGTATCAAATTCTGCTTTTGAAAATTATATAACTTTGTGATTGTTTATTAATCGTTTCTGTGGAATCCCTGCTAAGGCCATTTAAAAAAATAATTAATTTCATGATAAATTAAAATGAGATTGACAATTTCCATGATTAGTAATATTTTTGAAGGACAATTTTATTCATAGAGAAATTATAATCCATTTTATTTTTGGTTACGGTTGTGTGTGGTTTTTATTTCTGTTGTATTTACAGTTTTAGATTTTTGCCTTTAATTTTGGATATTTAAAATATCTTCTAGTTCCAGTGTTAAGTGTTCTTAACAAAATTAAAGTTTATTAGTCTTTGAGAGGGCAAACTTGCATTATTAAGCCATTATCAACATATTACCTAAGAATAGTCTCAAAACAATTTTATTGTGTATCACAATAATTTGTGAGACTATTTGTCATACAGAAAGTATTTAATTTTATATGTTCAATTTAAAAAGAACTCCCATAATTCACTTCTCCACCTCCTTAAGTTTCCTCTCTTCGCAGACCTTTTTGAGTATCAACGTGGCAACAAGCGAGAAGGTGGCGACCAGAGTGAGGACTGTCCTCATGGCTCTGAACCAGGCTGGGTAGCCCGGCAGCAGGGTCAGGTCGTAATGCAGCGACAGGCCCAGTCCCATTATAACCACCAAGGCTCCCTCTGTAACGTCCCTACAGAGCAGCGCCAGCCAAGCCAGAAGCGACGGCACCACGCTGTTCCCCAGGTTCATCCAGTCCGGCTTGGCAGGGCTGCCGGCGGGGATGGCAAAGCCCCATCGGGCCCCTCCGAGAAACGACACTATGGAGGCTCCGTACGCCAACTGAGCGTAGGCTACTTCCGGGTAGAAGGACTGGGTGGCAGCCATGAACAGCGGAGTGGAGAGAAACGGGATGAGGCCTGAGAATCCTAGGTAAAGAGCCGGTTTGGGTGCCTGAGCGAGGGCCCTCATGCCTTTTGCCGAGGCGTCTCTTGAATCTCCGTGACACAGACGAGAGGTCACCCAGCTCACGGGCCTGACGCTCCGACATCTGCTGCCGGATGTGGGTCCAAACGGCCTACATAAAACGGTGGATGGGGAAGGAACCAGCAGCTGGGTTCTTGTTGTGTAGCTAGGTGGCCTGGATTTCAGCTGGATGCATCTCCGCACTGGAAGCTAAGGTGGTGGGGCACAGAAAAAACATCAACACCACTCCTATTTCACAAGTTACCACATATTATGATCCCTAAGACCAACATGCCACTATTTACAGCACCTTCCAAAAGAAGTCAGATTTCACTTCACTTTCCCTCATTGTGTTATAAGCCTGATGGGCCAACAGGATGTACTAACTGCCAGGATGTACTTGCACCCCCACCAGGCTAGTTTTTTTTAAATAGGGTTTTTTTAATACACCAATAACATTATAGAGGGATTAAGGTAGGTTTCTATTTGACGCACTGAACTGGGCGCAAAGGAGTGCGTCGTCCCTCCAGCAGTCCATTAGCCTCGCACACTTTTATTTCCAAGTTGTGAAATCTCAGGCTCAGGCACGTCCAAATTTTTGTAACCATCAACATTTAAAAAATATATATAAAATCAAGCTGGACTGTGAGCACCCATACCACAAAGCTTAGCAGCTTCTGTAGGGGAAAACCTGGACTTGTTGAACTTTTCACATTAAATCTGCTACCTTTCAGTAGAACAACACTAAACATGCAGAAGGAGCTACTATAGGAAGGTTTATATCAAAATGTATTCATGGAATATTCTCCAGAAACAGTCAGACCTCTTTGCTCTTCAAATCTGGCTTTTATGAGGTATTCTGTAATAGAAATATCCCTTGATGGAAGTGGTAGGGACATACCTGAAAGATTTACAGGCTGTAAATGCTTCAAAATAGGATTCTATAGATGCTAGAACTGAATTCAAATGATCCTCACACTATTGTGGTTTCTTTCTATTATTTTCCACTTTCCACTTGAGAATTAGACACCATTCGTCTATCAAATTAAATCCTAATAAAATACACAGACAATGGAAAAGTCCACTGCTATTTTTAAAAGGCACTGCATGTAAACATAAGCAAGCTTCATTATCTTACCCCAAATATCATCTTCCTTCCGGATGAAAACCGCAGCATTTCGACCTACAAATTATAAGAAAATTTGTAACAAAAACAGCACATCTAGATTATCTCGATTATTAGACAACATAAATCTGTTGTTTTGCTCACCTAGCATCCAACCTCTGATGCAATACAACGCTATTCAAGTGCAATGACTTTCAGGATAAAGCATGGGCGTCACAATTACCTAATTGTAACCTTATGTTCGCTGCCTCCTACGGGTTTACCGTGGCCAATTTAACGACTGTAAAAAAAAAAAATCGACTTAAAAGGGCCAAAGTTAACGTGAACTAGCTAAACCAGAGGTCATTTCTCCCCGCCACCCCGTCGGTGCTCGATTAAAAGCCTTTCTTAATTCTGACATCGATTTGTCCGACTGTAGACTTGCTCATTGTGCTGCATTCAAAGCTGCACAGTTCCACTGTCCCCATCATCGGTGCTTTGCTTTTTAAATGCTTTTGGGAACACTAGTATAATTTTGCCGGCATAGTTATGCGTTTGTTCTATTATATAAGTACGAATGTATTTTTAAAAATAGCGTCACTCAGAAAGTTCCGTTGACGAGCTGTTTAAAACTTCCGCCCGTTGCATACTGACGATAGTTCTTGAACGCAACACATTTGAGGTTGTTCGAATCCCTTCAGTGCCAGCGCCAGTCGTAAGCGCACCTAAAACCCAAACAAACGTAGACAGCCCGATTTTCGAAGAAGTTTGCAGATACAGAAAGAAGTTGTGTTTGTTGTGTTCACAGAGTTCCTGTGTATGGGAATCCCTCTCGACTTGAGACTACCTTGCTCCTAAGAAGGTAGGCGCTATCGTCATAAAACACTGCAAGTTAGCTCGCTAGCACTTAGCAAGCTGATAAATGTGTGGTGCTGCTGCTAAGGTAGCCATTTTGAAACTGTGTTGTTCCAACCAAGCCAGGTCTGTTTACCTCTTTTGTATGCCCGTGACAGTTGCTCAAATTGGTGGTTTTATGCATTATTGCAATAGTAAGTACATTTTAAGTCGACTAAGCCAGCTAACCCCACGTACTCCTGCTAAATACTTCATTGTTTTCACGGGTGACTAAACAGGCTAGTTAATGCCAGGTCTTTGCTAACAATTGCTATGCTAACGTGAACCTTAGTTTTGTAGACAGTTTGCTAGCTGCGGAGGTGGGACATAAACGACGGCGCTATATTCCGGTGGTAATTATCAATTAGTTAATAAACGCTGTGTGATATTTACCCCTCTGAAATATACCATAGCACTTTAAATCATTTAATTTAGCCAGTTAGCTCGGTGAAACGTGCGCGTTAACTGTTGAATTGGGCTGCTGCTGCAGCTCCGTGGGCACATTGGGTTTGTTTACGACAAGGTGCTGTTAGCGCAACTATTTTTCTAACTGTGAAATGGACGTACGTGCATTTTGACCGATAATAAAGTGAATGTATGAGTTGCAAAGTGCTGTCCGCGGTCAACTCATTGATGATGAGCTCTTACGTAATGGCTTAGTAGGGATACGTTAGCCAGTCCAGGCTCTCCCTGCGCGTGAAGCTCACCGTGGACATGGCTTCACGAAAATTCAATGAAAGAGACTTTCGATTTGGAGAGGAATTCGACGTTAAGCAGTCGGGTTTCTTCTAAATGAAAACTTCACAAATGATAGCAGAAGTCTTTGAACGTCTGTTTCCTTGATCATGTCTTAAATTAGAGTGTTTTGGTAAATGTCACACATTTAGGCTGCTTGTAGCAGCTCTAGGGAATTAGAAAGGAATCTAAATGCTTGATTAAAACCTGCATTTTCTATTTAAAGAGCTGCAATATATTCTCAGTTCCACATTTTATTTTATAGTAGTAGCTGCTTGCTTACTAATGGTTATCACAGATGTAATTTTATGCTTCTGGTGCTTCTTATTTGACTTTTAGTAATTTATTCCAAAAGTTTCTTAGGTATTTTGTTGAACAAGAATTTGGATGACACATTTTGAATTGTTGATTTTTTTTGTATCATAAACACAGGACTCAAAATTATTCATACTCACTAATATGATATGACACCAATCTGATATGTGTTTGGGGACCATTGGCTTTTAAAAAAAAATTGTACATTGCTCTTTAAGTTTGAAAGTCTCACCTTGACTTTTTGTTGGCTGTTTCTCACTGTGGTCAAGTATTCACAGTACATTTTGTCTGGTTTTGTCGACATGCTAAAGTTTCAGTCAAACTTTTAAGGTGACTGAAAAGTTTGTGCTTGAAATAATTGAAAATACTTGGATTTCAATGGGGTGTTTTTACGGTTTGCAATTGGCTTGATTTCTGCATAAAATCCTTGACAGTGGTTGATATTCAAACTGCAGAGTTTTGCAATAAAGTGCAATCTAACGCTCGATTTAAAAGCCTAAATTTGGAAATAATTGTTTGCAGTTGAAACCAGATTTTGTTGTGGTCAAGACCACCTAACCCGAGACCAAGACAAGACCAAGACCAGAGCGTATCGAGACCGAGACAAGACCAAGACTTTAAGAGTCCAAGACCAAGACCGAGGGAAATTGAGACCGAAGGACACAATAAAATGGTGAAATATGATCAAAATTGCTTCTCAAATTGATCTGAAAGATATTCCCATAAAAACACCTAGATATTAAATAATTAATAAATTTTACCAATATTAAAATGAAGTGCTTCCATCTTTGTGCTACAATCCGCGGTGGTCTTGTGCCATTCCTAAAAAGATAACGCTCTGGGTGTTTGACCCTATTGCTCATGTCAGAAACCATCACTGTCTGTACCATTAAACATAGCAATTGAGGCAATGCCCTGACGGTAAATAACGCTCAACTGTGAAAACTGACCAAGGAGCAACAAAGAAGTAACCAACCACCAGGCGCTCCCCGTGACTGTTTTCACCCCTTTCCCGCTACATGAAGCCAGGTAGTCTGACACCATGGCAGACATTACAGCTGCCACTTTGAACGAAAACAATCGCATGCTCTGCATGCTCTTTTGTTCTTGTGTTTTATTTATTTGTTAATTTAAAAAATATCAATGTACACGTTTAAATAAAATAATGATAGCTACTGCAGTGTACGGAGAGCATTACAAGAACAAAGAATGACTCTCAGTGACACTCCAGTCCTATTTTCTAAGTAAAGAGCTGTTCAGAAGAATCGGACTGCTCCTGAATGTCACATCACTATATTGCAGACTTTTGGACACAGCGTTGTCCCATATATGCGACAAGTCACTCAACACCTCCGCACAATAATTAAGTTCAATGAGTGACAACCTTTTTCATCACAAATGCTTATGTGTCTCTATAGAGCTAGCTTTGCTAACATCACGTCAACTGAGCTTACCTTTCTTTGAGTTTCTTTTCTAAGTGACCAAAAAAGTTAGACGTTGTCCCCACCGTCTGTGAAAGTGAAGCGCTGCTGAGTTAGCTGTTGCCATCGGATTTCTTATGATTTATGCAGCGCTTTTCTATTACTGACTATTAGACAGACATCTTCTGCCGCTCACAGAAAACCACTGTGCATGTCTTGGAGTGCCACGTATGAGTGAAAGATGGAGAGGAGGAGGGGGAGTAACAGAAACACGTAATTGCTTGGGTTTTAATCGGTGCATTTATCATTCACTGAAAACAAAGATGTTAACAATTAAACTGGACAGTGTGCTGTACGTTTAGTGATATTTTCACAGTTGCGGTCTTGACTGGTCTTTAAATAAAATACCGAGTCCTCAGCGCCCAAGACCGAGACCAAATGCAGTTGAGACAATCAAAAAATGGTCTCGAGACCAAGACCGATCTCGAGTACTGCAACACTGAAAGATGCACCCATTTTTGTTTAATTTCTGTCTGAAGTTATATCAGACTAAACTTTTCCTGTTTTATTTCAGCTAAAATTGCCAAAATAATTTTCGATTACCAAATGACAGAAAATGTAACTTTTTTTTACAAGATCTTTTTTGTGTGTATAAATTTAGTTTGAGCGGGAAGGTCAATATCCTTAACACAATTTGTTTGGATTGTTTTAATGTAATAAATATTCATTATTCCTAAAGGGTCAGAAGACTTATTGATCTGTGTAAATGAAATTAAGGTTGGCTTATATTTTATACATTAAGCAAAATTATTGAAATTGGTGGATTTTTTTTTTGTTGCTAAATTACTATTTTGTTCTCAGCTCAGTCAGGTGTTCAGGTTGTGTGAGAGAAATACATTTCAGAACACAACATGTCACATTTTAATTTACCTTGCCCATCCTGTAGAACATAGAATACTATCACAAAATATTATTAAAAGTAGTGGTAAATGTCTTTGTTTTAGTTCTGTTTTTGTCTCCAAAGTGTCATTTTGGAAAAGTTTTAAAACTTACCTTGAAAGTGCTTGACATTGCTTCAATTGTTCTGTGGGGAAATTTGAACAAACGCAAATTTAACATTTCAAGATTCCCATCAGAAACTACGACAATCTGTAACTCCAAGAATAAATTCTTCTTCTCAAAACGTCACATTTTTCATGAAGTAAAATTTTTCATTTTCATCAATTCCAGCCAAACTAAGAAAGTGTGGTTGGCTGGACTTTTTGGAATTAATTTCTAGTAAATAAAGATTTAACAACATATGAAACTGAAAATGAATTGCCAGCCGGATTGTTGCATTTCTAATCTCTGCCGACGTAATAAATGACCCTGGGTTTGTTTTTGTTTTTCAGATCCAGCCTGTTCTTGTGAGCAGTCGGCAAGAAGAAACTTTCCCCGAAGCATCTGAGGCGCTCGGAGCTCCGCCTTCCAAACATCAAACACATCGCCGCTTTCCCAGCATCCTCTTCCTCTAACAGAGAACGCCAGCGATCAAGCCTCTGTTAGGCTTTGTTCACGGACGAGTCCCAGTTCCCACTCGGCAACTTTCATGAAGGCTTTCTGACTTTGCGTGTCTATGAAATCAGGCCGAAGTCCTGCGAGTCCTCCAGTCAAAACAGCACCCATAACCACACGGGCATCTTCCAGATGTGATTACATGAGCTCCCAAGCTAAATCCGGCGTTACGATGACTCGCTCGGCGACGTCTCAAATTCACTAACCCGAACTGAAAATCACAGCGATGTAACTTCGCGCCTATACATTTTTTTTACCTCATCTCTTTGTCATGTGACTTTGAACGTCTGCTGAATCTTTTTCTTTCGAGCGACGACGGTCTTTTTTCCGCCAGTTTAATGAGGTGAACGGCGGCTTCCAGCGACCTCCATTGCCAATAAGATTGTCTGCAAATCTTCTTCTTTTTTTTTTTTCTTCGTTGCATGCAAGCGTAGATTTAAAAATGATTCGGTGAGAGGCTCGTCGATTCTGTAGCGAACCGGCACACGGTGTGGCAGGACATCACCGGCCTCTTCCCTCTGCCTGGAGGTAAAGCAGAACTGCTTCATGAGCATCGTCCATGTTCGAGGACGCACAGTTTCCACAGCAGACTTTTTCCTTCCGCAGAAAATAAGACGGGACTAGCTTCTTTTTCAACTTTTTTTGGGGGACAAATCACTTCTGGTGTCGTCTTTTGTTTTTGCCAATCAATTTTAAGCCCAATCAAGTTTTGAGTTTCTGTTATTTCACAACAGTAGGAGCAAGTGCTTCCAAAACTGAAGAAGTCAGTTTGTCAGCTAAAGGAAGGAAAGAAAAAAACAAGTTACTGTGAGAACTTTCATCAAAAGAGGGCAGAAGACGTGATTTAATTCACTTTTGAAATAAAAAAAAAAACCTCTTTCCCTTCCTGCTCTTCTGCTACAAAGATCTAGTCACACCGTTTGGCTAGTTTTTCTTTTTTTTTTTTTGTTCTTCTGGATCAGCGCTCCAGATCATTCCAGCAGAACCCCTTTTTTTGACTCCTCTCCAGCTGTTTCATCCTGGACGAAGGGATCCACGTCTGGAGAAAGGGACTGCACTGTCCTGGTCGAGGTGGAGCGGGGGGTTTCTTTGTGCCGCTTCCCATCTGTCAGCGCACGCCGTCTGTGATCAGTGCCAACAGGCCTGAAGGAACCGAGCCCAGCCAGAGAGAGAGCGAGCGAGAGGAGGCAGAGGACTTCAGAGCAACAGACTCTGGGGTAATGTTCAGGTTCCACTCACTAGCTGCGTTTCCTTTGAGCGTACAATTGCACAAATTGGAATTGTGAAAGTAAATCTGCCTAATTGAAACATGGCAAGTTTTTCTACTGCCATGAGGTAGTTTTCTGAAATTAATGTATTTTGGAAAACAAACACTTTTGTTTTCCAAAATAAAAGTGTTTGTTTTTTCGACAACCCAATGTTACTACTGACGGAAACAACAGGAAGTGGATGGATGATGATTATGATGGCGCGGCGTGTTTTTTTTTTAATCACTTATTTTGTGAGCAAGCTCATTCACATGTGATTTTGATATTGTTCTTAGGACACAGGTCCCATAGGTCAGAGTAGCATTGGTATGCCCAAGGCAGCCATCTTGTTTCGCTAGCTGCTTTTACAGCTTTTGTTCATTCAGGTCAACTCTGTGACGGAATGTAACGGGCAGGCTGAGATCTTTGTTTTCTTATTTGATGGCAAAATTACAGTCACAATATTTCTAGAACAAAATCACTTTTTTTTGTAATTTTAAGACGTTCTGGTAAAATTGCATCTTTGTTCTGCTAATATTATGACTATATTGTCGTACATAAAGAAAGATTCTCCTTGCCTAGCCCTAATAAAGGTCACACAGGATGATTGAAATAAGTGTTTTCTGTCATTTGTAGTTTCTTGGTTAGAAAGGAAATTGTATCTGGTACAAAAAAAAATCTGATTTAATTTTCATTTTTCGTCGTATCACCCGGCGCTAACCAAAAGTGATTCGGCAACTTTTATGTTTTCCCACTCCTCCATTTCCAATGAAAGACTTATTTACCGCATAGGAAAATGTCTTGCATAAGTATTTTTGGTAAAAGAATCACGGAGCTAAATTAAACTATGTGTTTACAGCCAAGCTGTCAGATTATCAACTTCACAGGCGCAGCTGCAGCACATCCCGCTTTGTTTCCTACTGAAAATAGCTTTTGGCTTCCCCTTTTTCTGACCTTTTTCTGCAGATCGCTTATTGATCCAACACAAAATTACCATCGGAGGCATTTTGAATAAAACATGAATCTTATCTTTTCCTGGATTTAATCCCTGGAAATTGATTGTTTCTGTAGATCCTGGCCATGAGGTTTGATGCCTCCATCCACTGACCGGAAACACTGGACCTAAATGGCGCAGCATGACTTTGTCCCTGCCTGGCTTAACTTCTCCACACCCCAGCCTGCCAAGGTAGTGAAATATATACATATGTGTGTGTGGGTGTGTGTGTGTGAAAGGATTGAAAGTGTTTTTTTTTTTTTTTTTGCTCACACTGCTCCAATATATATTGGGATCTGAGTGTGAGTCTGCATTCAGAGATAAATTCCCCTCAGGGTTGATGACTGCAGTCAGTTTGTGGTGCAGCAGAGCCTCAACACCGTTTTTAGAGCCTTAATAAGGAAACATGCATAAGTGTCAAATGTTGTCCACTGAGTGAAGACCTTATCTGACCAAAGGCGAGTTTGATTTGCTACTTTTGACTCGGGAGCAGTTTCATAGATTTTTTTTTTTGGCATTTTGTGTGGCACTTCAGACCCTCCATTGTGACTTTCAGTAATTTTGGTCAAAAGATTGTAAAACCCGTTGGTATATTTGCTTATAACATGTATATAAAAGGCGTTATATAAACATTATTTTTTTCTGTTTTCATGCAGAATTTCCACAACCAAATAGAACTGAAACTTATAACTGTGATTATTGGAATAATTGTAAACTCATTTGGTTATTGATTAGTCATTAACTGGAGTTTATAGACTCAAAACAGGCCATTTACTGAAAGAACAACACAGTCAAGAGCAGGAAATAAGACAAAACTGTAGAAATATATAAACATTTTGTATTTAAAATTAAAATTCTTTATTAAAAATATTGTTATACATCTTTTGCTGTGAAATTATTAATTTGCTTTCTACTGTCTGCAGTCTGCTCTGATTCTGGTCAGTGAAAATCATGTAACTGACCTTTTTTTGATTTAGTTTTTTAAATCTAGTTTATAGTTTATGATCTGTTTTATCAAAGGATTTGTATTATAAAGTGTTTCCCTTGCACGGTCTGTGTGCCTAGAGGTAGACAGTGGAAGAAAACCAGGCTTTAAACTTGACTGAGTGCAAAGATTTGTTTTCTGACATGGACATGCGTCAAACAGAAACTACAACAGGTTTGTTTTCTGTAGACTCTTGGTGCTTTCTTGCTCTGCATTAGGGGTTGAACGACTACATATTTTTTAAGGTCGACTACTTCATGATAATAGTCGAGTCGATGTCGACTAGTCGCGATGACGTCATAGTGACGTAAGCGCAACAACTTACAACAACTTGGATGCTTTATGAGCTATTTTCACGGTAAATATTAACCCCTACACCTCTCTCCTTCTCCCCTTTTTTACTAAGTCTATTATGCAGAATTAAAAGAGCATTAGATACATCATTCTTTGTGAGCAGCGGAGAAAATTTCGTTGCACAAAGTCGGTCTGACATTTCCCCCCAAACACCGGCTGATACTGATGATCTCTGGATAGCTACTCTATAGGAGTCAAATTATCACACTGACCATAATGGTGCTTTGGAGCATCACAAACCAAACTTATTAAGAACGGATCCCGTTTGGTTACACTTTAATTCTACGAAGCCTCCGCTGCTCCTCCGCCCGACGCGCATCAGGAGGCTCTGCTGACTCAGAGTTGGTTCGGCTCTGAACCGACATGCAGACGGCAGAGATCGCCTCGATCAGATTCTCAGGATGAAGCTTGGACTTAGTTTTCAGATGTTGTCAAACTATATTTTTATAAGAGCGCAAAGCTGCCTGATTAGAAGCTTCAGTAGCAGGTTGACGCTGATCAGTTGGGGGTAGTTGAGGGATAAAAAAACTCGACATCATGCCACATTGTCGCACATTACTCCGGTAGTCTTTTTTCGACACTAGTAATCTGATAGTAAGGGGTCAGAGAGAGCGGAGAGACCAAGGCCCAGCGACTGGAGGACGGGAGTTGGACTCCTGATAACGCGGGCTAAAGTCTCTATATGCGGGGCGCCGCGCTAACCACCGCGCCGCGCAACGCCCCTATTGCGGGAGCCTATGCTGTAATTTACAGCTTCTCTTTGTTAAATTATTTACATTTTTATACAATTTGAG
>CAEGAF010086279.1:0-22679 GCA_903067075.1 Micropoecilia bifurca | reverse complement strand
ATATATGCATATAATCTGCACACTGCTGCATTGTGATTGCACATCACTCTTCAAAGTCTACCCCCCCTCCCTCACCTTCGCTGTAGTTTTCTACAGCTGGGGTCACGTTGCCGCTGACGATGGCGTGACCAATCGTATGTGATGAAGAGCAGAGATCGTGTCATCGGGTCGTTGCAGTTTAGCGACGGTCTGGAGCGGTTCGGCTCAGAGTCGCCGCCCCGTGTCATTCAAATTTTAAACATGCACTTAATCTGTAAACGCTTCGCATTTGTAAATTGTTTTCTCACTGCACTTTTTCCTGACCGCTGACACCAGAACGCTCTCGTTTGCAACTTCCTGTCCTTGATTAGGTTTTACTCCAACTGATCAATTTTTCAAAATCTAAATCTGCTGCTTTTATTGTCAGATCTGCGTCTGTGTCTCAGAATGCAGAGCGATCCCACACAAATGAAGGGATTCCACTTGGTGGTGTATGTGTGTGTGTGTGTGTGTGTGTTTGGGGGAGTCCTAGTCATTTATCTCCATGGTCTTACAGATTTGGTTGTTCACTGAAAACATTTAAAATCCTTCCTTCCTAGTTCTGTTATTTTTCTGGAAACTACACATAACTGTTTCATTTTATGATTTTCTTAACAGATGGAATTTTAAAAAAATTCAAATAATTAATCTTTGCTTGTAGTTTCTCCAAGTATCCAAAAAATAAACATTTTGCAAAAGTTTATGATCAAAATTTGTTTTGGCTTTAAATCTAATTTGCACATGTATAGTTACAAACAATAATAAATCGAATTCTATTAATAACGTCTTATAAGATAATTTAACAAAAAATATATACGTCAAAATTATTATGTGGCAGTATAATATCAGACAAATAATGTGTTAAAAATATCAAGCTTCTCTTCTGTTTTCCCATTGCTCCCAGTAGGAAGTACAGAAATGCACAACTAAGGCAGAAACAACCAATCAGAGCCAGGAGGAGGGTCTAACCTCTGTCCTCACATTCTTCCGCTTGCTGTTTGCTAAGCTACAGCTGGTTTACCACAACATAGCCTGCTATCAATGCTAACGCTAGTTAGCATAGCTACCGACGACGGCGGATAAACAGGTTTCCTGTAACTGTAAGTTGTTTTTCCAGCATTAGCACACCGTGCAGCATAGAGGAGGTTGATTGGCAGCGCTAAGATCCTCCTCCTGGCTCTGATTGGTTGTTTTTGATTGGCATTTTTGTAGATCGCAACAATAGTGCTGAAAGGAGCTAAAAATCATGTTCACAGATTAGCTCTCTCATATCGCTCTCACAACATGGTGACGGTTTTAATAAATTTGGACAAAACATGTTTTTGTACTGCAACTTTCACTTTGTGTATAAATATTTAAAATCAAATATGAATACTTCCCTCATTTTTCCATCGATTTAAGCCAATCAGCTAAAAAAAAAAAAAAAACCTGGGAATGATTTAAAAATCAAAATGTTTGCTTTGGTTCCTAAGTAACAGTGCACTTGATGACGTGCATTTTCCTTCCAGAACGTGATGTCACAGCGCTTTCCCTGCAAGATTTGTAACTGAATATTAGCTTTTAGCTAATATTTAGTCTTCCTTTGAGAAGACTGGGGAACTCAGGCCTCTGTGCACTGATCATGATGGAGAAAACATTTATGGAAACCAAGGGCTACACATATAAGGCAGCCCTTGCAGAAGGATCGTTTGGTAAAGTTGTAAAAGCAGAGTCAATTCATCTGAAGAAACTAGTTGCTATAAAGGTTATTGGCCTGAACAAATACACCGCCGTCAACAGAGATAAGTTTGTTACTCAGGAAAAAGAAATTATTAGATCTTTAAAGCATCCCCACATCGTCAAAACCTATGATGTCTTTGAATCTCGCTCAGAAATGGTAAATATGAACATTTTCTTTGCTGTAAGCTAATTTTTTTGGAATGACAAAACCAAAACTACTTTTGGTTAGACAGCTATGGCTACAGGATTTGGCAATGTTGCTGTTATTATTATTATTATTGTTACCATCACAATAACCTAATCATGCGATGATCTACATCCTTTGTTTTTTATGTTTATTGGTAAATCACTGGCTAAATGTAGTTGTAGCATTAAAGTGCTAATACCTTGTTTCCATTCTCGTGTCAACATGTTGAAAGCTAATACGTAGCGCACAAGAGGACATGGGGGGTAAAAAAAAAAGGATTCTGAGACACTGCAGAAGTTTTGTAAGATCCTGTGAAATGTATGAAAAAATCCAGAGTTCAGCTGTTGCACCAAATTACATGAGCCATTATAATCTGTGAGCGCATTTCTCTGCATGTATGTGTTGAAGACAAAAACTAGCATGGAGCTCTGACGTTATTATATTAGGTCTGTGCAGTAGGGTTGTGGATTATGACGACTGTCATGACCTGTGACCTCTGATGCTAACTATATCAGGGTCAAATATCCTACTGCGCAGATTACGCAAAGACTCTTCTCACTGGTCTATAAGATGTACATTCACAGAAATGCACGCTATCGCCCCCTGCAGTCACAGAATACTGCACATGTTGCCAGCAGAAACCAGCAGATTATTAAAACTATTTATTAACAATCAGGCTAATAAAATAATTTATAACTTCCTGTCAGCACAGGTCACCTTTCTCTCTCTCTTTTTAACTTATCACACCGTGATACACAGTTGTAGTGCGCTAACGACATGCTAACTAATGTTAAGATAAATGCTGGTAACCATGGCAACGAGTGAGAGTTTGAAGGCTTGCCGACTCTTTCTGTAGTCAAGCTGCATGTCCTTCCCCAGTGTTTAAAAACAAATCATCCATCTATAACGAACTGACCTAAAATTGCCAAGTCGGAATAGAATTTATGCTGAACAAGTTTTGGTGTGATAAGATATTTCTTCAGATGTCTCTCATTTATATGAAAACCACATCTTCTCTCAAGCACTGATTTAATGTCTGTATACTTAAGTCCAAGTTCAGGACACCCTATGGGCATCCTGCATTATGTCTCAGAATTGACCCGTTGGGTCTCACAACAGTAAATTGGGATCTCAAGAAACTTTCACAGGATCTCGAGCAACTTTCATGGGCTGGCCATGACCTTGCAAAGAATCTCATACATGGGACTTGACACCCATGTACGAGGACTGAGGCACTCTGATCTTACAAGAGATTCCAATCCTTTTGAGATCAGAATTTTGTGAAGGATGCTGATCTTGCAAATTTAGGACATTTTTGTGATTTTTCTAAAATTGATAAAATTTCCTAAATTTGCAAGATTAGGAAACCTTTGGATGATATCAAAAAACTTTAAGGATTTTTTTTTACTATAATGGTTTTCATGTCACAGTAGACTGATGGGAAAGAGGGCTGTGAGGGAGGGGGAAGACATGCAGGAAAGGTCAAATGGCCTGGACTGGAACCATGTAGGCCTTGGAGCCCTTGTGTTCTCTGGTCATGGGTCACGTGCTCGACCACTGCTGTACCCCGATCTTGGCAAACTCATGATATCTTGAGATACTTTCACAATATCTCAAGAAACCTTCACAGAATTTCAACAAACTTTAATGGGATCTTGGTAAAATTTAAGTCATCAAACATAATTAAAAAGGCAGTCATTCTTTTCTTGTATAAATGACGACTCCAGCTAATGCAAATACCCACTCGATCTATCTGTCTGTCTGTCAGCTGTGAAAAGTGCTGCATTGTCTGACTGATGAAATGATTCCTTTAGGTCTACGTGGTGATGGAACTTTGCCCACAAGGAGACGTCGCCAAGCTCATTTCAGCCAAAGGGGCTCTAGATGAGTGTTTCAGCTGCAGACTTTTCAAGCAGCTGTGTCTGGCCATTCAGTATCTCCATGGAATGGACATTGCTCACAAAGATATTAAATGCGAAAACCTTCTTTTGGACGCGCACTGGAACCTCAAACTGTGTGACTTTGGCTTCAGCGAGAAGGTCAGTTACATCCAGGGCAAACTGGTGCCAAGCGACTCCCACTGCGGCACCTTACAGTATGCCGCGCCGGAGATCCTGAAAAGCCTCTCGCATAACTCAAAGATTGCTGACGTGTGGAGCATGGGCATCGTGTTGTACAAGATGCTTTGCGGGTCGCTTCCCTTCATCACCACCAACACGACAAAACTAGTGCAGCTTCAACTGAAGCACAACATCAAGTTCCCAACTGATTCGTCTGTTTCAAGTCAGGCAAGAGAGCTGATTCACAGCATTCTGCACCCAGTGGCGGACCATCGGATCACGGTCAGCAGGATGCTAGAGAGCCCGTGGATGTTGAAGTTGACTGAGGACGACAGCGACGAGGGGACGACGGCGACTCCGATGGCGACTCCGACGGCGACTCCGACGGCGATGCTCGGTGAAATCAAAGAGGATAAGCTAACAATACATAACTCGGATGCAAAGGAAGGACTTTCCACTGTGGTCCCATGACAACCACCAAAATCGGACAATTTCAGGATTGTTCAAAGCTGAATAAATGTGAACCTTCTTAATCGGCTTAGGTGGTGGTTTGGTTTTCACATGCAGTAGAGTGAAGCAAGTGATTTGCTCCGTACTGGTTTCTTCTGTTTTCTGTTTGATATGTCAAACAGTTTTTTTTAAATTATTCAAATAAAGTCAACTTGTGAAAATACTCTGGGTGTCATTTCCAAAAAAAAACAAAAACAGGCCATTGATATTTGCCCAGGCCTCCGCAACCGTCTCCCTTCCACATGGAGAAGCAGCAGCTTCGAGCTTCTCACCCGATTCCGGAGGTGCAGCCCAGACACCCAGCAGAGAAAACAGGTCCGCTTGTATCGCCTTCTCGTTTTATCGGTCATGACTCAAACTCATGAGCAGCAGGTTCGAGGGTTGTTGCTGCGACAGGCACCGAACAACCGAGGCAGACGCAGATCCGAAAAGCCCTTGGCGATGGAGGCGTGGAACGTGGCCGACTTGTACCGGATGTCCTCCGCTTTCCTAGGAACGTGTTTGAAGTTCTCCCGGAAGTGGCGAGTTAAAGCTCACGAGACGTTCCCAGCAGATTATATCCACACAGAGGAAACGGAGGGGGTTGAGGCTTTATTGTCAATAACCTTCTAAATCCACCGTAAGCCAGAAAAAGAGGGAAAAAGGAACTTCTGATTAACGCCACTCAAGGAAGACTAATAAATTCTCCAGCGAGGCTCTGAATGTGACAAATCCATCGAGAAAACCGCCGGCGCAGCTCAGCCACCCACCCAGCGCCCCGTGTACATCAAAGCCACTCCAACCAACCGCCTTATAATGATGTCAGGTTATTGCACACTCAGATGCATAAACTAATTGTCAGATTCCAGAGTTCGAACATATGGCTCCGTGAACCGCGGCGTGGCTGAGCGACCGGCGCCGTAAAAAAATCACAATCCGGTAATTAATGCCGATCCCAAAACGTTAATCAAACAATAAGCGCGCGCATCTTACCTCTGAGAGCACAAATCACCTGAAGAGCTGAGTCCTGTAGTCATTAGAGCTGCACGGGTTGCTGCGTTTATGATCTGTTTACGCACCAAGAGTGCAAATTGCAGAGGCTCAAACAGAACCGCGTGTTTTGCCATCCTTTTAGTCTAATTGTCGCTTTTGGAGAAAATGCACTTAGTGTCGCCCTCACACCTAATGTGTTTGGAAAGTGCATTGGAATAAAACCGGCCGCGTTTAAAGATGGGGTCTAATAGCGCCGTTGGCTTTATTAGCAAAACTAACACACACACACACACAGATGACATTTATCTCAGGAAGAATTCGTTTATCATTTTTTATCATTTTTTTCGTTGTCTCCTTCTTCGCTGCGCGTTGCATTCTGGGAGGCCGCCACCAGCGACCCTGAACAAAGATGGGATTCTAATATAATATTTTTTTAACTACTTCAGCTTACATGAATACGTTGCAGCTGTTTATTTCCTGAGCCTTCAGGCTGTTCTGTAATGAACTGTGGAGGACAGTCTGGATGTCTGCTTACCTGGTGAATAAACATTCATTTGAGTCTCTGGGAAAAAAGAAACATGATGTCGTTTGAAGAGAAAAGAGCCATTTAGCCTTCAGGGGTCCAAACCACGAACAAATTATATGTAGGAAATGCATCCGATTGACCTTTACGTTCTGGCTTTACGGACACGTAATTACCGTACGAGCAAAATTTGATGCTTTATAATTAGTTCAAATGTCAGTGGGAAAAACAACAAGTTTTATTTATTAGAATGGCCGAGGAGAGAAGTGTGTTTCTGCTTTCCAGTGACACCCTATTCATGTGCAAATCAGTCTTTTATCAGTGCCGTCTGTAGTAATTGAAATAGCTGCATGTTAGGAGGCGCAGCGCTCTGAGCCAGGAGGAAGAAGGAGAGACAAGATCCTCTGCAGAGTTTGCCTTCAAAAGCCACCTGGTGCTGATGTGACGGTGTGTGGAGGCAGACGGCAGCAGAGCATCCTGTTAAACTGTTAGACTCCCTGCTACACCCAGTAAAACACGTAAAGGGCAATACTGTGTGTTCTCCAGGCACATTGTCCCATTTTGTAAATTAACCAAGTAACTGTTATATCAAGTTGTTAAACAAATACTATGCAAATCAAATATGACTTAAGTGAAATTTGACTTTGTAATTTAACACCTTGAAATTAAGATTCTGTCTCTTTAAAAACTCCTCTCTCTGAAACTCCGCCTCCAGGAAGTCATCACAAGATGGCTCCTCTGTTAACCCTTTAGCAACGTCTTTACTAGTGATGCTTGAGAAGAAGCTCCTATAATGAGCTCAGCTGATGTGCAGTTCAACCAGGTGTTTGCTAATTGCTGCTAACTAGTCTGAAGGAGCTGAGTGGGTCAGTCGTGGGAGAAGGTGGAAGCTTGGAAAGTGGCGTTTTCCCACAGCTGAATGGTTGCCACGGGAGATTAAAGGATTTCTCAAACATGCATGAAAGAATCAAAAGTGACATTACAGGTATGTTTTTGATGAGGGAATGATAATGTAATACGTAAAGAAAGTCAATTTTACACAATACAACCACATTAGGAACACCCACTAAACCTCTAAATGCATTTTCTTTTCTTCTCTATTAACTTAATATTCAACACAATCCCTCATCCCACATGTTCCAACCATCCTGGATTCTTTCACTTTGTCTCTAAGCAGCTTAATATGAAACGTCCCTTTAACTTAAAGTCAAATTGTTGACCTGCAGTCATGTGGTTGCAGGACATTGATCACACAGACCTTCCAATAGCACACTTAGCCAAGGTTCCTTGAAACTCCTCCTGCTGTAGAATATGTCATGGTGTTGTCAACAGTGGTTATATGTAATCTCTACTTCTCCAAGATCCCTTCAATCCAAGCTACGCTTTCTACAGATGACAATATCATCTGCAAACATAGACTATAGTAATTTTTGCAAGGCCAAAATCCTGAATGGGGTACAAGAGGACCAATATTGATGAGCAGAACCATGTCCTGCCATATGGCTGAGGTCACAACTGTTGATTTGGGCTTGTTTGCTTGCCGTACCCGGGCACCTTGGAATTATTGGCTCAGCAACTTTTCATCCGCGTATACCAAAGTATAGTTGAGTCAAAGGCCGTTTGTTTGGCAACTGAAAGGTGACAACAATGCAGATGGTATTCAGAGATCTATGTGGCTGTGTATTTCTGAGCCTCATTACCCTGAAGCAATGCTGTGGAGGACAGAGAGCCAAAATACCTCTGCAGTGATTTGAGCCAGATATAAAAAGTCAAACTGGAAAAAAAAAACTCTACCCTCTACTTTTAAGCTCCTGCTACTAAATGCAGTTCTACAACCCACTGAATTATAGATGTGCTCAGTTTTTCTCATAACTGTCAAAATCTCACTGTAGCCTATTGAAATGGATGCCTAAAAACCCGTTAAAACATGCAGCGAAACAAGCAATCTTACATGTGAAGGTAAAGTTGTCGACAGTAAAAAACGATCTTGGAAGAGAAATGAAAGCAGTATTGCCTGGGGAGTAATGGAAGAGAGCTGAGGAGATGTATAAAACTACAGGAAGTTTAACACTGGACTGAAAATGTAACTCTACTTTACTCTTTGTAGCAATAAATAAAGCAAGTGTTTCTACTTTTGGAGCCAAATTCTTAACAAAGAAGCTGTTCACTGCCTACTGTTTGAACTGTAAAACATTACATGCTGCTCCTGTGTTGTGCACACTGGCACTTTTAAAACATGTTTTTTTACGGGTGTAAATGTAATAATATTAAGGTCATTTTGTAGGACATCGGGTTCAGTGATGGCCTTTAAGGATGTATGCTGCTATTGATGTCCTGCTGTTAAGCTTGGTGTGTTTATACTGCAATCAGTGTGTCGAAAGTCACAGTGTTCTGCTGCGCTGTCACTGGGTATGTTACTTTTTGTCTTATTTGACCTTTTCTTGCATATGAACCATACAATTGTATGGTCATATGCAATTGTCATTTGCTGTAAGTTTGTCAAAGTAGCAGTATTAAAAGTGAAATGTACTTTTATGAGCTTTATGTCACATTATAATGTTATTGCTTTGTCAAAAACACCCGGAGTGTTGCTCTGATTCTTTCCTCTGTGTGTGACAAATGATATAATCTCCCATGGCAACCATTCAGCTGTGCTAAATGCCTTGTTGGACGTAGCCCCACCTTCCAGACGAAGCTCCTCCTACAAGTTGCAGTTTCCAAGCCTCCATCTCCCAGAGCTGCCCTCCCCCACGTTGTCCTTACTCATTTCCTTCAGAATAGCTAGCAGCAATTAGCAAATAGCTGGTGGAATTCTTCTTCTGCTGAGCTCATTATAAATCAAATCAAATTCTATTTGTATAGCACATTTCAGCAGCAAGGCATTTCAAAGTGCTTTATTATCATTAAACACAAAAATACACAGTCATGAATACCATTGAATAAACAATCAAAAACATTTAATTTCCTACCGAGTCGAAGTTCTGCCCTTCAAATCGGCAAAAAGAAAAAAAAAAACCTATAGGAGCCACTACTCAGTGCAATGCTGGTAAAGACCTTGTTAAAGGGTTAACAGAGGAATAATGTGATGACGTCATGAAGGCGGAGTTTCAGAAAGAGCAGGAGCTTCTTAAAGAGACAGAGACCCGATTTCAAGGTGTTTCTTTCTTTTAAGTCATACTTGATATAGCATTTTTAGAACACCTGAAAATAACATAGTACAAAACATCATTATATGCTTGGAAAAACACATACTGACCATTTATAAGTGAACTTGCCTTCTTTTTGACAGGTGACCAGCAGTTCACAGCAGCAGTTTGGAGAAAAGCAGCTCTGCGCTGCTGTACCGGCGCGTCATTCCGACTTCAAGCAGTCACCATGAATCGCTAGATAATGTGCATCAGCTGATCAACGTTGTGAAACCTTGGCGTACCTTGATGCCGGTAACTGACCAGTGTTGAGGACACACATTCTGTGTGTCTGGAACGAGACACGCAGAATGCTAAACAGGTAAGGCGTGTGAAACCTGGAGGATAATTGCTGAACACTGCAGCGTGGGACGCAGAACCTTCCACACCAAAACCCGAAGGTGTTAATAGAGCAGAAGGAAGGGTAACAAATCCCCACCAGTCGCTTTCTTCTTTTGTTATTGCCAAACTTTTACACTCCAACACTTTCGGTATTGATTGCGAATCCTTTCCGGCTATCATGTTTATTCTGATGCTTTCTTGTTAATCTGCACATGAAATGCAGCCTTATGCCAGGGAGGAGGCTGTGCAACAACAAGAAAAAAAAACCCTCCACTTCTTTGATTTAGCTTACTGAAGCATGGGGACTCACGCCTTGCACCGGTGTTCATTTCATACTCCCATTTGTATGGCACATTTGGAATGCAGATGAGCTGGTATTTTAGCTCTGTCTGTCTGGCTTTGTCCTAATGAGGCATCGGTAAATGGGTTTCCATTATTCTGGATGTGGCGCTCCGAGGGCCCCAGGTTGACTTATGTTGACAAAAACCAGGAAGATAACTTTAATGAGCTCAAGCTGGGTGTTTTCCATTTCAGATGCGGCGATAAAACCCTTGTCATTAGGACAGATAACTTCAAAAGTCGCCATGATAAGTGAGCTCTTTAGATTTGCCTCCAGGCCTCTGGTGTTCTAATGGTAAACTGCTGCCTCAAAGTGCTTACTTACACTTTTAAATGAGCGTGGAGCCTCAGTGTGTCATTCTCTTCTGAGCAAATATTTGTTCTGCTGCCCCAGCAGGAATTTCACTCTATTTTGAGGCCGTCTGTGAAGAGGCGCCCACCTTCTTTTCATGATGTTATCACAGAGCCAGCCTCGCGAGCTGCACACACACACACACACACACTCTGGACCCCCAACTCTACAGCTACGAGGGGACGTGGGATCCCAGGGATAGATGGACCCCCTCACCGGCGCTTTCAGCCTCTGCAGCCTCTCTGTTAGCCTCCGACGACCATTAGGCGGAAGGACGATGCAAGGATCGCCTTTCCGCATTCTGGCCGTAAATAACAGTGAGAACCGTCTGAAGCTGCGTGTGCTCCGTGCGGCGAGAGGTCCTTGAAAATGTACTTACCCATAAAGTAAGGCTGCCTCAAACAAAGGGTTGACAGCGAGGTGAGCGCTTACCTTTAAGCGAACTTTGTTTGGTTTCAGACTCTTTCACTGCAGCTCCTTTTCGAGGAGGCTCAGCTAAGGTCAACAAGCCGAGTTCATTTTGCATTGAAAAGCTGACTGGAGAGCACATTGTGGCGCTCATGGCTGAAAACACTCAAATTAGTAATACAACGAAAAGATAATATTAAAGGAGAAGTGTTACGTATTTTAGAGCCATTTTATAGCACAATCAAGTAACTAAGTTACCTTCATTTGTTATAAAAATGCTGTACATGTCAAATATGACTTAAAAGAACTTTTACTTCACAATTTAACACCTTGAAATGCCTCTGTCTCTTTAAGAAACTCCAGCTCTTTCTGAAGCTCTGCCTTCAGGAAGTCATCACAACATGGCTCCTCTATTAGCCCTTTAATAAAGATTTTACCAGCATAGCTCCAGTAGCTCCAATAACGAGCTCAGCAGATATTCAGTTCCAGCAGGTATTTGCTAAACGCTACTGGCTAGTCTGTAGGAGCTGGGTGGGATTGTGAGGTGAAAGCTTGGAAGCTGGATCTCCAAGGTGGAGCTGCGTCTCAAAGTCAGGGGTAGGTCCACCCGGGTGTTATGCTCAGCTCACCGGTTGCCACAGAGATTAAAAGCACACAAGAATCAAATTAACACTCCAGGTATGTATTTATAACATTGTAACACAATGTAAAGGTCAAAAAAGTCAACTTTGCATAACGCCGCCCCTTTAAAACTCCAAATTGAGCGCAAACGGACAACGCTTTGATCGTCTTCTATTTATATCTTCACGTTTGATGTTAACGATTAGAGCTCAGAGAATTTTCCTAACAGCGGAGTTACTCATCATACTATGTTGTCATAATTATGGGTCATCCCTCCAAAGTTTCCAAAAAAGATCCATCAATTTTTATTGATGGCTTATAGGTACCGGTGGGATTCAATTAAAAATATTCTTTATCGAATTAATTACAGGATCTATAATTAATTACTTGCAAATAATTGCATTTTAATCAAACAGCACATTGCAAAAGCAAGCGGCATGTTCAATTCGAAAACCAATTTGCAGCCAAAATATTGAATAAATAGATAAATGTGCTCAACAACTAAGATATGTATTGTTTTAAATGTATCATTTATGCTAGTAAATCCATCCTGCCTTCCAGTGTTTCAGGAACTGATCAGTCATGGAACTTCTTTAAAAATGTGAGCTGTGGATGCTAATATTAGTGCAAATATGCTCATTTGAGCTGCTGCTACATATTTAGCATTGAGATGCTATTTTAGGCTTTTTATATCTTCATTGACAGGCTAACTGCTTTTAGCACAACTTGAACACTACAACTGTGTTTTCCCTCGTCCAAAGGAAGGTTAACTTAACTAGACGTTAAGCTAACCTGTTGGGTCAAGAGAAGCAGCTTTGTCGTCTGCGGATCTCGCTTGTGTGTCAGATTTACAGGTGTACCAGAAACTTGTAAATACAAAAGTTCCATCCAGAATCATTGTACATAAAAACAAAGCAAAAAAATACAATGCAATTAATTACATTATGTTTTCAATTTTTAAACCTATGTAATTAATTCAAAATGTACACTTTGTAAGGTACATTAATCAGTAATAATCTTGTCCATTCTATACTGCCAAACAGGCAGGCATTGGTTTTGATTTGTCAATCTGGATGGTTTACAGATTTTGCCTTCAACTCTGTGATGCAAGGCAATGAAGCAGCTGCTTCGCTTCGCCATGGAAACCCATTCAGTGTGGCCCTTTATATACTTTTTTTCTAAATTGAAAGAAACATGAGGTTTGGATGTGTGTTGCTATAGACTTTGTAAAGCATAAACAGCAAAGCTATTTCACAACCAGACTTATTGCACAATTGGCGTCCTATCACAGTATCATGCTGGAAGTCCCAGAGCTCCTTTCTTCCACAAATGTTGGTAGAAACAGTTTGAATGCCTAGGTGCTAAATTCAACACACCAGTGGCCATGAAAGTTATTGGAACACCTAAATTCAACGATCCGGATGGGCGCGCAGACACACTGGGCACCGGAGTGTGTTCCTGACTCGACACACTAAGCTACAGTCTTCAGTAATCCTACACATTCCTACAACCCAGCAACATTTTTATGTGGAGCGGCTTGTTGTGCAGTTGTGTTTTATCTTTGTATTGGTATGACTTGTAGCTTGTTTCAGGTCACCGGGTGAGGACAAGAGATTGTAAAATTCAAGGCCTTCCTCTCTTTGTGTTATTCACTCACCTACACAGGACTGTCTGGGGGATATGAGAGCAGGCCCATGATACAAACAGGAAACTGCAGCAGCTAATACAGTCTCTCTGACAGAGTGGTGTTTGCTTTGCTTTCATTCGTAAATGAATAAAACTGCCCAGCTTGTTGGAGAGAAAACATTGGTTTTGATACTGTGAATGACTGATTTTTCATTTCATGTCTTTGCACTTTGGTGGTTTCAGATCGCCCAGACAGCATTTCTGATGTTTTCATTACAAATATATGTAAGTCTTTGTCAACATTCTGCTAGTGTAAAAAAACAACAACAAAATATACAATTTCACAATTGGGGCATTTCCATTAAATAATAAATAAAATTAATGTCACACATGTATAAGCCATAAGTCATTTACATTTGTGAAGGATGTAAACAGATACACAAGATATATGAGCTCATCAGCTATTGGCCAATCAGAGGAGACGTCAGTGTCTTATTCAGGTGTTGGAGCAACTTGCCCCGCCTCCTTGGAAGCGGCTACGTATGCTGCGTTTTGGGGAAATTTTTACAGAAGAGCTGTAGATTTAACACATTCAAAATGACACACAACAAGCTGCACATTGTCAGAAAACAAACCAACATTCTCCAACTACTTCCTGTCATCTTCTTTGCCATTTCAGACAGTGGTAACATCCAGTTGTAGATCATGTGACTCGTGTGATGCGAAATAAACCAATTTCGACTCAGCCAAACAAACATGCCTCATCGTAGAGCCAAGACTTGTTACCGTGTTTCCATTACGCAAATTCATTTTCGGAATTTGAATTTGACAGTAAACGGAGAAGTGGCAAGTGTAAGAGCAATAAAGTTGTCTACATGAAGTAAGAACGCCCCAACCCACCAAAAATATAACAAGCTTTTTCCTTTTTATATAAAACCCATGAACTGACTAGTGCTGCTTTATTATCAGCTGCTCCTTTAAACTCTCCTTCTTCTGTGCAGCAAAATTCTGAAATATATAAAGTTGTTTTTTTCCCCCCCATGCATTGTGTGTGCTGTTGCATATTGAACACATGCCAAGGTAAAGCCGGGTTTCAGAACGCTGCTGGCAGCAGAAACATAAAAACAGCTCAGCTAGCGTGGAGCCGCTGTCCACCGCCTGGACCAACACGACTCATTAACCTGAAGCCTGGTGCAGCTCAGAGGCCTGTGAGGCGTCTCACACAACACAACCGATTCCTGCTTCAAATGATCTCTGGGTCAGAAACTCTGCATTAGTGACAATGTGCGCCTATTTTGCATTTGCTCCCATGTTGTTCATGCTTGTCAGTCTGGTGCTGCGGATCTCTTCAAGATCAATTTTTACTTGGGTTCAATCAAACTTTTCTTTTTTATTCTCGGAGAAAAACAGTGACTGTGGGGATGTCCACTTATTAGAATTTACCACAACGTGAACCCATTACCCTGCAGGCATGCCGGTATTAATTTTTTATTTTTTTTGCCTGACCCTGTTGCATATGTATTTAAAATTGCCAAATGTGCTGTTAAACAGACGCGGCGGCTCTGAAGCCGACTGCTTTTTGCCTTGAGCCAGTTGTACTATTGACTTCTGGAAAAGAGCTGTGATTGGGGGGAAACAAAACAAAATGAAAACTTGTAGCAGAACCATTTAGTTCAGCTGCAAATAAATTCACATGAGCAGATTTGTATTCATGTGTCTAAACGTACCGTTCGAAGCTAGAATGTTAATGTTCCCTATTTCCTACAAATTTGCACACAATGACAGCAGTGGACAAGTATTTATATTATATTTTCATGGAATAATAGTCATTGACGCATACACCACAGGTGGAAAGTGGCTTCAGGTAAAACCTGCTTTTTGTAATGTTATTATTATTATTATTATTATTATTATTATTATTATTATTATTAAGGACTCTACTGAGCTTTAAAGGGGTAACATGATGTAAAATAAATTTGTTATATCATGCTATAATGTTATGTCCTCATCAAAAACAAACCTGTAGTGTTGCCTTGATTCTTTTATGGATGTTGGAGATCTGTGCAAATCTGTGCAAAACGCCTGGGTGGACCTAACTCCGCCTTTGAGGACGAAACTCCTCCTCTTTTCAAGGACGACGCTTCTCTCCAAAACTGCAGTTTCTAAACTGCCCTGTGACTTTTCCACTCAGCTAGAATTAGCAATTAGCAAACACCTGGTAGAACTGGCAATAGCTGAGGTCATTATGCTAGCTGCTTCTTGGTGTAACGCTGTGAAGCAGTTGGTAAAAACGTTGTAAAAGGGTCAATAGAGGAGTCATGTTGTGACAACGTCCTGAAGGGGAAGTTTCTGAAAAATTAAGAGTTTTTTAAAGACACAGTGGCCCAACTTCAAGGTGTTAAGTTATGTAAATTTCCTTTTAAGTCATATTACATATATATATAAAATTAACTGGTTTTAACATGGTTACTTGATTGCACTATGTGCCTGGAAAACGGATGATGCTGCCCCCTATCCTGGTCTTTAAAAATTTTATGTTTTGAGCTTTATGAAATTCTGCATCCGTAAATGTTTTACTAATATCTAATTTTGTTTATTTTTTTAAAGTAATGCCTTATTCTGTTTGGAGCAGGTCAGTGTTAACTGCATGTTTTTGTTACTTCATATCTCTTTTAAACCTGCTCAGTCTTAATCTGTTGTTTTTAATTTCTTTCTATTAGCATGTTTAGTCGTCTTTGGCTGACAGTTGCTATATAAACACAGTTGTCTGGCATTATTTGCAGTTTTTCAAACAATGTATGGCCTGAACTTTGATTAAAAATTGTTGAAACCTCTTAGATGATTGGCAGCCATCTTATATGTTTTACACTTGTGAATAAAGTAGAACAATGAAGGGCAATATGGACCTTATTATTATCCTTCTCTGATTGATTGGTAACTGATTTCCTCAAGTCGTTAGTTTTGCTTTTGCTTCTTGGCATCATATTAAAACACACCACCACACTGGAGGTGTTGATCCAAATTGATCAAATCCTCTGCTTTTCCATAAGCTGGTCATAATTGCTGATGTTCCATTTTTAGGCACAATTTAATTAGCACCACCAGTTCACTTTTTTTTAGATAAATGCTAAACTCAGCAGGCAAGCTTTAACTTTGATTAAAAAAAGAGACAGTTTTGAATCTATTGTGTTTTTGTACCTTGAGGTTAGATTTTAATGACTTCAGAATGCAGTAAAGAAAAATCAATTTTTACTATGTAAATTCTATAAGTGGAGAAGGGTCTGCTTTCTTCTGTTGAGATTGAAAATATATGCAATTTACAAAAACCAGGATAAGGTCTCTGCTAATTTTGAGAAATATTGAGACATTACTAAACTGTAATACAAGAGAATTTGATATTGCATACAGACTGAAAGAGAAGAAATATGCATATGTAACATTTTTATAACAACTGAAGGTAACAGCGTTACTTGATTATGCTATGAAACGGCACTATGTGCTTGGAAACCACACAACACTGACATTTTAATGAAACTCAGTATTTCGGATGTTTTGCAGTTTTCTGGAAGTTTGTTCCAGACATGTAATTGCATGCAGCTCTTTACTACTCATACCAAAGAGTCTTTTACAGAACCACTCTTTTTTGATTACCCAGCACACATTCACACAGCACTATGCAGATCTTCGAATGCCCAGAGTCTTTGAACAAAGAAGCATTTTTTGGGTCCATAAACAAATAGCCTGGTCACAGCATTTGTCAAACCACTGTCCTCCTTCAGCCTTTTACTAGGGGAAAAAAAGTCAGTGGGAATAATTTTAGAACTAAGTTATTACTGATAAAAACTGGCAACATCTTTAGTATTATTGATTGCAACATTGGCAAGTTTTATTGCTGGTATACCAAGGTCCTGCTATAGAAACTGCTGTTTTTAATTAAAAGGAAAAGCCAAGGGAAGTATTTTAGAAAAGTTATTACTTATAAAGATGTTCAGTGGTTTGCACGTTACGAGTTGCTGCTACTGGGTCGCTTCCTTTGGGCTTATTCTTGTAAATTACGTTGCTTCTTTCCAGATATCTGGCAGAGCTGGATCAGAGCAAAGAGGGATGTGAGGGTGAATAAATATACCACCACACTTTTCAGAGTCTCTAGTTAAAAAAAAAAAAACTTAAAGATTTTCTTAAAAATTACAATTTGTGTCGGTCTGTTGCACAAAATCATACAAAAACGTTTGTGGTTGTATCACAAAAAAAAAATCCACTTGATTCTCATTTCCCTTTATTTCTTGGTCTGAGATTTCTCCAATTGAACTTGATTTCTGAGGATGCACTTCAACCTGGTCACTCAGAGAACAGAAAGAGTTGTGAATGACGGTGTAGTTTTAGCGATGGTATCGGTGGAAGTGAACAAAGTCGTTCAGGTCATGTTGTACTCCATTCCAAATATTGAGCTATTTACGTTGAAGCAAAAGGAATGTTGAAGACAATTCTTTTTACTGGCAAATATGTCGTGGCCTTAATAGCCACAGTGGGAGATGATTGTTTACAGCCTTTAAGTTTTGTTAAAGGCTGAGTTTTGTTTTCCAGGCACATAGTGCCATTTTATAGCACAGTGAAGTAACTATGTCACCTTCAGTTGTTGGTTTATATGCTATATTTATCAAATATAAAAGAAATTTGATGTCATAATTTAACTCCTTGAAATTGGACCTCTGTCCATCTTAAAAACCTCTGCTCTTTTTGAAACTCCACCTTCAGGAAGTCATTACAACATGGCTCCTCTGTTAATCCTTTAACGACGTTGTTACCAGTGATGCGCTGAAATATTATGAGCTCGGCAGAAGCACAGTTCTACCAGCTGTTTGCTAATTGCTTCTGGCTAGTCTGAAGGAGCTCAGTGGGGTTGCTCTGTGAGCTCAGACACATTTGAACTGCAGCTCTGAGGAGGAGCTTCGTCCTCTAAGGCGGGGCTAGGTCCACCCAGACGTTTGTACAACTGAATGGTTGCCATGGGAGATTAAATATGTATGAAAGATCAAGGCAACACTCCAGGTGTGTTTTTGATCAGGAAATAACATTTTAAACACGATGTAAGTCTAAAAAAAAGCTCTTTAAAAGCATAATGAATAAAATCATCATTTTGTGAGTGAAAGGCATGAAGGAAATGAGAGGTGTCTACCTCCTGTAATTAAACAGAACTATTGTTTCATGAGCTCAACATGGACGTCCAGCTCCAGACATTCTGGCAAAGACAGATGGATTTGTGTAACGAGTGTCGTGTTGCTGGAAACGAAGTGAAAGGAAAAGGCATTGCTCCACCGCACAGATGCTTTTCAACTATCCCCCTGAAAATCCAGCAGGAGCCTTTGCTTTCCCCCGTAACAAGTTTCCTGTGGGCTTACGAGTGAGAGGCTCAGATTAACTGATAAGCAGGCAGACAGATTTTCACAGAGGCGAGGGAGAGGAGGAGAAGAGCACATGAAAAGAGCAAAGACTTTCCATTCAACTAAGAAGCTTACTCCGAGTCAAAGGACTCCTTTTGGTGTCCGACGGTTCCTTATGAATGCTGACAGGATAGATTATCTTGACAGCAAAGGGGTCAGAAAGAATGTCATGTCATGTCTGTCTTTGAGCGAAACAAAAAACCCCCCCAACCAAACAATTCCTCCCATCAATATGCCTCCCTGTGCAATAAGTCATCGCCAGAAATAAAATGTTACATGACATTACTGGTGAAAAGGTGTTTAGCTATTTTTGTCTGAGACAGAGGCTCTTTGTTGTAGAGGGAAGAAAAAAAGAGACACTTTGATAGAAAGCAAGATGATGTGTGAGTTTTTCATGTCCTGTTAGTGGCTAACAGTGGCTCTGTTTAAGCAAATCAGTGTCTAATATTGATGCAGTGTCACATATTGTTCTTTAATCTGAGCCACATGCTGTCATAGAGCAGCGTGTGGCTTCTGTAGATGCAGATTAAAAACGGTGATCTACTGCAGTGCTCACCTAGATTACTATATGTATTTTACTGGGTAAAAGTCATTTTTTCAGATGAAGCTAAACATTATGACCACTCTCCAAAAATATTTTTTTCGTTGGACCTGATAGTGGGGTTGGGTATGTTGTTGCAGACCACATAGACTCTATAAAGGAGCAGTATTATGTGTTTTCCAGACACATAGTAACATTTTATAGCCCAATTAAAAACTATGTTACCTTCAGACACACGCACGCATGTATATAAGATGACTAAAAATAAATTTGACATCGTAATTCAATGCCTTCAAATTGGGCCTCTATCTCTTTAAGAAGCTCCTGCTCATTCTGAAACTCTGCCTTTATTAAGTCATCACAACATGGCTCCTCTATTAATCCTTTAATAATTTTGTCAGTGTTGCACTAAGAAGTAGCTCGTATCATGAGCTCAGCAGATGCACAGTTCTATCAATATATACATTGTTCACACACTTTGTCTAGCAAAACCTGCACCAACACACTAAGTTTAAGGTGGTCATAATCTTATGCTTGTCCGTACAGTATATGATGCTGTATTTGCAAACATAATTCCAGAAAATACTTCAGCTTAATGTAAAGTAGAAGTGACAGAAATGAATATTTATCATGCACAACATTTCCTCACGGAGTGGCTTAATAAGAGCCAGCTGTCCTGTTGACCAGTTTAATCAGACAGGGAGAAGAAGTCCAATAGTGTTTGAACTGTCTGACTAAACGCTGTGCTAGTCATCAGATCAACAACACGACGTCAGATAAATCAGTGCGTCACCCCAGAACGTTGGTGAGCCAGCATTTCAAACAATGATGGAAACCCATAAAGAGCTGAAAGCCGAAGTGAAGTACCCCTTGTGTCAGACCCAAGCCTAATCAGAAGTGTAGGGCCCTGGGCCCTCATGCTGATTTTATCCCATTCCTTTGTCTGCTGCTGTAACATCTCCAGTCAACAGCCTCGTTCTTTCTCCCAGGTTTGCTCCGCATCCAAATGTGAGCTGGACGTCGGCCATCTGTGGTTAGCGGTGTCCAACTATCCATGGTAGGGAGATTGTTGTCAGGCCTGACAGTAAAGCTGGCAGCACATAAACAGTAGTGGGGCTTGTTATCAACAGACTGCGCTCGTTTCGAGTGCTGTAGGGTTGGTGTTTGTGGTGGTTTTTCAGAGATGGACTTACTTTTGACATGCAGCTGCATTACACAGTTAGCTTGTAGCGTTATGGTTGCTCAGAGCTCTGATATTTTGCAGATGCCTCAACCTCATTCATTCACTCGTTCTTTTGCATGGGAACAAGTTTTAAGGATGGACAAAATCAGAACACCATGACATTAGCTGTATTTTCATTACAAATATGCGCAAAACTTTGTCAATATTCCGCCAATGTCAGGATAAATGCTATTTCGCAATTGCAGCATTTCCATTAAATAAGAAATGCAATTAAAATCAGACGTGAATAAGTTAGTTAACACAATAAGGCATTAAAAAACATCATTCTCTAAATACTTCCTGTCTTCTTCTGCATGGTTTGCCCTAGCGGCAACATCTGGTTGTTGACATGACTTGTGTGATGCAAAGTGTTTCCATGGCAGTTTTGTGAAATAAACCAACTTTCATAAGGCCGAAAACAACAACCCACCTTAGGGGCAAAGCGTTATATTGCAAAGTATGAGTTTTGTTTTTTTTTCTTTTTATCAAAATTGCTGTTTCCTTTAAGCAAATTTATTTTAGAAATGCCCCATTGTGGTGGAGCTGGGGCAAAACACAACCCATGTATTGAGGCTTTAGTCCTCATGCCGGTGATTGCAGGTTAGATTCCTGGCCTGGTGACATTTGCTGCATGTCTTCTCCCACTATCATGACCCCCTTTCCTGTCAAGCTACTTTCATATAAAGGCCACTAGAGCCAACAAAACCTTTTTTAAAAAAAGAAATGCCACCTTGTGCAGTCATATGGTCGATGGAAACATAGCTAGTCTTACTTTATTGGGAGAGAATCATGAAATGCGTTATTAGTCTGAACATATTTAGGTTTTCTCTGAGAAGGCCGTTTATTGTGACATAAGATTGAGCTGAAGTAACTCTAGGTCCCTTCAGAGTTACTAATCAGATTCCATCTTTGTTCATTTTCATTTAGTTTACTTCTTTTACGTAAAGACCAAACATTTAATCGTGATTACTAACAACTTCCTATGTGATTGACTAACACAAACTAATCAATCAAATAGGATATTTCCATTAGAGCAATAATATTTTGATTGTGAGAATAAATACATTCTTTTAGTACATGACTCATTCCTTTCTATTAGATTGCTGCAAAGCAATAAGATGACTGAATGGATCAAAAAAATGTACCCTTCAGATTACTTGAGATACTTTAGACTGAATATACATATAAAACAGACTAATATGACAGAAATATAATATATTATTTCCTACCATCTCTATGGACATTCTGGGTGAAGTTCAGAGCTACTTTGATCTTGACCACAGCTGCAAGTTTGAAAATTTTACCAAAAATGGTCTATATAGAAGCAAGACTGAGACAATACTCTCAAAACTAGCTAAAGTCTCAAATAATACAGGAGGATGATGACAGAGTGTCTCTTTGTCTTTGGAAAGTTGCTTCCCCTTCGGCTCCGGGGAGGTATCACTTCTTCATGAAGATCAGTGAGGCAACTCTGGCATAATGCTTCCTGTGGCTGTAGGAAAGACTGCAGAGCCTCAGAGTCAGCAGGCGCCTTCCGTTGATCTCGTTGGGTGGGGATGTCTTCCTCTGACATAAAGCCAGCCCCCGTGTTTGACTTGCGCCTGGCAAATTGACATTTATCGGTGGAAAGTTTGGAGAGATGCCCTCCTGCAAGCTGTCAAAACCTTCCAGCAGACGTAACCTCGTGTTCTCCCAGGGTGTGATCAAGCATAGATATTCAGATAGACGTAACCCCCAGTATGCTCGTGACTCCCGTCACCTCAGCCAACCTCGGCTTCTGCAGAGCGAGGCGTTGACTCAGTAAAGGGTTGAAATTCAGTAAAAATCAAAAGTAAGTCTAAGACATGGTTTTCGAAAATGATTTGTCATTTTCCGTGAGCATCTTTATTTTCCCAGTAAGCAGAAACGATCAATATCAGCTAATGCCACAGACATCTAAATCTGGATACTAGACGAAGACCATAGCACCTGGGTGATTACGTCTGATTTGTGAACACAGGCAAAATCTTCAGAAACAAATCCATCTATCGATTTGTCACACCCACAAAATACCGCTCAAAGTCAAAGGGAGCATGTCTCTGCTGCACCTGGACTAGATGTACATATGTCATAAAGTCCAGCAGACATATTGTCTGATCAAGTTGGTTTGAGTAGCTTTGTGTTGATTGCAATATGAGTGGCATTAACATGCAAATGTTTCCATCAATTTGAATCAGTCCTCAGTAGCTTCTTCATTTTAAAGGAAGGTTGTGAAGTGGACGCTCATGGTTCATCCTTCCTTCTATGATCGTCTCTATAGGTCTCAGAGGATTTCCCAGAGCAGAGCTCGCAGTATTTTATCAGTTTGTCCAGCTTGATCATATCACTAAATCTCTCTCCGCAACAGATTCAACATCTGAAACGTCTCATTGCAAACATCGTCATTTACACTAGAATTGCACCATTTTATATTTCTTAATGGAAAATCAGGGCTGCACAGTGGCGCAGTTGGTAGAGCTGTTGCCTTGCAACAAGAAGGTTCTGGGTTCGATTCCCAGCCCCGGCCTTTCTGCATGGAGTTTGCATGTTCTCCCTGTGCATGCGTGGGTTTTCTCCGGGTTCTCCGGTTTCCTC
>CAEGAF010086271.1:0-16249 GCA_903067075.1 Micropoecilia bifurca | reverse complement strand
CCAGAGTTGCACTGTTGTATTTGCCTTTCTTGTTTGTACTTACCTTGTTTAAATAAAGTTTGATTAAAAAAAAAAAACAATCATCTCGCGAGCCCTCGTGTGATTTCCCATGATTTCGCGTGATCTCCCATGATCTCGCGTAATTTCCCATGATCTCGCGTGATCTGCCGTGATCTCGCTCGTTCCCTCCAGCACAAGATCAGTCTGACTAGAATGAATCATGTTATCTCAACATGATTCAATTTCATAAACGTTAAGTTGTTGAATTTCTTGTTTATTCAACATGATTTTATTACGTTTTTGTTTAAAACATGAAATTATTGTGTTAAAAGTAGATGATATTCTTTTGTTAATGTAATAACCCCCTAAGTTCAATTTTTTGAGTGTTCATGTTCCCCGGATCTAAACCCAACTGAGAACAGTTAGGGATGGATGGCTAGGGAAGTTTATAGAAATGGACATCAGTTCCAGACAGTGGATGCCCTTCGTGAAGCATCTTCAACACCTGGAGCACCGTTCCCACTGGCCTCCTGGAAACACTGGCATCAAGCATGCCTAAATGATTGTTTGAAGTCATCAACAAGAATGGTGGAGCTACTCATTACTGCGTCCTTTTTTGATTTGTGTTTTGGGGGGGTTTCTGGGTTTTTTTGAGCTATGGTCTTAAACTTTTGATCAGCTGACAAAAATCACATTTGAGTGTAAATGCAGTTTTCAATTAATTCCCCACTCTAAAGTTTTTGTTTCTTACACTGATTTCTTTTTCTAACATTGTGAAGCTCTACTTAGAATCTTCTTAAGATCCAATAATGCAACATGCAAATTCTTGCAGTTTTTTATCTGGTCTTAAGATTTTGATCAGGAGTGTATCTGTCCACTAAGGGCTGACGTCTGAATCTTGCCTCTGTCATATGAATGCTGGATTTCATCTTTGAGATCAGAGAAACTGGAAGTGTTTGCTCCTGATAAACTGCCATATTGGGGACCAATGACATGCAGATGTTTGTTCAACACACAGACGTTTGTGTGCCATCTAAAATGTTTGTGTCTGTTTTAGAAGTATTTTTCTTTTTTCTCACCTTTTTTTATCATCTCAGTTTTTTATAGCTTTATTTGTCTTGAAACCTGATCTCAATGAACAAGCAGGTGTTAAAGGAAGAATTATTTATATTATTAAATTTAGAAAAATAACTTGGCTCTGCTTCTCCCTAAATCCCGGGTCCTCTCTCGCGGCCGATTGTGGGGATAGAAACACAACAATGTGTGTTGACGTCACAGAAGTACAGAATTTTAATCCAATCAGAAGAAAGTATAAGACAGAAAATCTAAAAAACACAGAGACATACATTGGTTACCTGAAACAAGACAGACAACAAAATCAAGGACGCGTCCTCGGGGAAATAGCTGGTGCAAAAGTAACTAAAAATCAGCTTTTTCTGAATTATTTTCCCTTGAGCATAAACTTTTATACCTGTAGGCATGTTTTCGTCTTTAATATATTCAAATAAGGCGTATCTCTGCTTGACCAACTAGAAGCTGTCTCTGACCCTTTTTCAAATTCAGAAACTCTTTCTCTCCCGCTCTGCCAAGGAACAAACCTGTAATTGTTGTATTTTAATTCAATAAAAAGTTATCTCCAGAAACCCAATATTTTCTTGTGCAATCAGCCTCTCCCAGGTTCAGTCCTGATATTAAACTAAAAAGCACAATAGTAGAGTACAATTCCTGTTTTCTAATACAAAACAAAACATTTTCATTTGATTCTAACATAGTCAGGAGTAATACAATTTTCAAATACATTCATCATCGACTAAATTAATCCTAAAACTAGATAGTACAATTTTTAGTCAGAGCATACTATGTTAAGAGACATCTTTTACAAATAAATGTTATTGATTTAAACAGTTAAACCATCCCAGATGTCCACGGAAGGCTTTTGATCTTTCATGAACTGAGTAAGTTCCTGTTTCCCAAGAGAATTTTAAATGATGGTGTCCTCTGGCTCCCTGCATGTTAATTTACGGCCTCCTGTCTTGTGTGATAGAACCACAGGGGTTCAAGCCAAAAGCTCTGCCAATCCATAAATTTCCTTGGTACTTTGAATACTTAGCCCAGCCATAGTTCTCCAGGCTTTAAAATCACCAACATAAACCTATTCAAAATTAAAGAATTTGTTCAAAAGGTTTCAACTGGATTTAACACTAAAAATAGTCATTTTTTCTCAACACAGGCCACTGAACCCTTTTTTGATGACATACTGAATATTTTACTACGCCTTAACACATTAAGATGTGTTCGTCAAACTCAGGCTGAAACATCCATAGAAATATAAGAAGCAGCTCATTCCTGAGCATTGTTCATTGATTTGTGCCTTTAAAGTGCTCTCTGCAGTTCAAGTATGGAGCGCTGTTGTTGGCCTGCTTTCACAGCAGATAAGTGTACAATAACATGATTAAACCCTGGCCAGCTGCCAGCCATTGGTTCAGTGATGCTTTCCTCCCACTGCCTACTGAAAAGTTGCTCTAAATGGATCTGGACTCAACATTCAGTGAATGGTAATTGGGTTGCGGAGAGAGGGAAATCTGCAGTGAAGGATTAATGAAAGGATGGAAGATATCAGAGCATGCTGACCTGCTGTCTTCGTTTTCTCACCTTTTGAAATGAAGGCCAGGAAATCGTTCAGCCAATTCAATTAAAGTTGGCCTTTGGACGTAGCCTGCTGGACTGTGATGGGAACTCTAGAGTGCAGACAGAGTCATGGGTTCCCACAGCAGTCATTTACAATGTCCTATCTTTATTTTTTTTTTATTTGCGCTCAACTTATTCAAATCCTGTTATGACCTCTGCTATGACCACTAGCGTTAGCTAACATTTTCTTTTGCAGTGGCATTGTTGGTCTGTCCTTATCCCATATAACGTTCTTATTGTGGAGTTTTATCACCTTTTACTACCAGCACATTCTAAGGTGTATTTTATTTAGCAGGAGATGTATGTAGAGGATTCCTATATAGGCTAACACCTGACTTTGTTTTCTGAAGGTCATCTTATAGATGCAGATCAGATGTCTGTTTTGTACATCTAAGTTATAGTCTATTATGATAACATGTTTCAGTTTACACACCTTTAATAGCTGTGTTCACACAGTATTAGTAAATTATTATAAAATATTAAAGAGAAATATTCCAAGTAGTTTAACATCGATGATTATAGGTTCCAGTAACTAAAAGCCCAAAATTTGACAAAACTAAGTTTCTGATAACTTGAATACTACAGAAAAAATAATACAAGTTCTTTTATTCCAGAAATATTGGTCTACAGATGACATCCATGTAGTATGTTGACATGACATTTATTTTTTTTTTCTGTTTTGTATTGTAAAAACCTTTCATTTTCTTAATCATATTTAATTTTCTCATGAACTAATATTTAGGATGGCATTAGCTGTAAGCCAGGCTGCACGGTGACACAGTTGGTAGAGCTGTTGCCTTGCAGCAAAAAGGTTCTGGGTTCAATTCTCGGCCTGGGTTCTTACTGCATGGAGTTTGCATGTTGTCCCTGTGCATGCGTGGGTTTTCAATTGGATAGAATATCTGATCTGAAAAGATGTTGAAAGATGTTATTGTCTCTGTGTTGCCCTGACATGCGACCTGTCCAGGGTGTACCCCACCTCTGGCCTGGAACATTAGCTGAAGATAGGCACCAGCACCAGAAAACTGGTGCAAATTTGATAGCAACCACAAAGCTGATCTACAAAGCAGGCACAGCTAGGATTCTTAGCAGGCACAATGTATTTAGCTGTCTGCCGTCATGAATATGCAGAATATATGCTGATTATCAGAAAATGCAAAATAGTGGGAGTAGGAGATGGAAATGTAATGATGTAATGAAATGTGTAGTGCCACAGAAATTATTTGTGTAGAATGTGATTCTCATCCTTTTCTTTCTTTGCTCCTTCAGTCTGGTCGTGATGCTAGCTCTATGAGACGCTCTGTTACCACTGTAGCTCCACAGCGGCCCCAGGAGGTTAACCTTAGGAACTACACCCTGGAGAAACCTCGTCATGAGAGAACACATCACCATCACCACCACCATCACTGCCACCACCGCAGAGACCGGGAAAAAGACAAGAGACAAGGGTCTTTGGATACCCCTTGGCAACCTCCCAACTCAGCTGGTCAGTCAGCAAACACTACAGAAGGTTGTGTTTCTAAAGAAGTTCACTTTGTAAAACAGGGGATTGGCAAGGTGTCAGGTGCAAAACAGTCTCCCGCTACTTTTACACTTTTCTTTGATATTTTATTTTTCTATCAGAAAAAGACTTCAACAAAAATAATGCCATCAAAACTACTGATTAGTACTAAAATCTTAAACTATTGAAATCTTAAAGGTAATGAATTAAAAAATAATTTCAGTTCAGTGCATTTACGTTACTCATATTCTCATATGATTTAATCTCAAGGCATATTACAACACAAACATGGCAGGACTGGATCAGGACTACTTTCACTGGGAAAGAGAGATGAATTTATAACAGTGATAGTATATCACAATAGCTTTGTTAATGAAAGACACATAGCTAGACACAGACTCTGGATCAGGTGTGTAATCCTAAAAAAGAAAAACAGAGGGTATACAAAACATATGACAACAGTAACTAAAAATAATGCATAAAGGGAGAGAAAAGCAGAGTGAGAGCAGCCTAAACATATGGCAGCACAACTACAGAGATAGCTCAGGATACCTTAAGCCAGTAACTCTAGTCTTTATCAACAAGACAGGTTTTATGCCATAGTCTCAAAAGAAGACAGGGGGCCTGTGCTGTGTTTGTTCTATGAAATGTGTATTGAGGTGTTTGGTTTTTTTGTTCTCACTTGTCTAAGGACAAAGGATGAAATTTAGCTATTGTCCTGCATATTTACGCTGCTATAAGTTGTTGTAGTGTTGGTTAATATGAACTGTTGTAATAAAATAAATAAAAATATTTTTCTCATTTAAGGTGGACCGGAAGACCCAGCATCTGAAGCTGCTGCCTCCAGAGAGCGAGCCCATAAACGTGGGCGCTCCCATGAAAGGAAACACCATCACTCCTCAGCAGACAAGCAACGTTATTACTCCTGTGACCGCTACTGCAGCCGGGAACGCTGCTGTCCCAAATCTGCTACTGCCGCCTGCTCCTACCAAGAGGAGCAGGAAACCAGCAAAAAGCAGGTAAGAGGCTGCAGCTGACTGGATGATGGAGACACACTTTCCTATTTTATTTGGATACATTATAGCCATTCGTAACATAAACTTTAGAATTCATTGATTATCTTTGTAGAATGTACGTAATGCTTGTCAGAGATTATGATTGGTAGTTTCATTAATAATTCAAAGTATTGCTCAGGTACTCACATAAAAATCTCTACCTTGTTCTAAAACAAATATTTCTCTAATAAAGTCTATTGTTGCAACTAATCACAGATCCTTTTAACTACAAACATTAGCCCCTTTCAGATCAGATTTTCTCTTCAGCATGCACCCACAGATATGTTGCTTTACATACCATGTGGTATGCAGGCCATGTGTGGTTCCTGATTATCACAGAACTAAAGGTGTGTGGTACATAATTGGAAGATTGGCCTGAGCAAAAAGGTCCCAGCATGAAATATCTGATCTTCAGTTGCTTGTAATGTAAGGCATATAATAGGACGTGTATAGATTTTGGATAGGATATCTGATCTGAAAGATGCTGTTGTCTGAAGACATTTTCTATTCTGTCTTTTTTTAGTACAGTCTCTCATTCGCTTTCACTTTTTTCCCACTTTCTCCTTTCATCCTTTTTGGAATTTTTGTCTGTCATTTCCATATTATTAATGTTTGTTCTTTTTTTGTATCTTCTGTTCAACTTTGCTTTATATCATTGTTTGTATCTCTCACCTCTTAATGTATGTTTCTTTCTGACCCTGTTCTTTTCTTCCTGTTAATCCTTTTTCTTTTCATGCATATTTTGCTCATTGTTCTGTCATTTCAAATTGCTGTTCAATTTTCACCTAGGGTAGTGGTTTGGTTAAAGGCAGCCCAGATGCATCAAGATCCGGTTCTAGCACACTAAGCCGTGGACGCCGGCAGCTTCCACAGGTCCCACACATCCCACGGCCTGGGGTGGGATATAAGACTGCATACCCTTCTCAAGTGCACTTTGTGTCTTGTCAGGCTTCTCAGAGTTCTGGCCGACTAAGTCGTGGCCTGTCGGAACACAACACCCTCCGTCATAGTGGTTCCTACTACTTCCCTTGCCCTGTCACTCGTATCAGCTCAGAGCCCTTTCTGGGCCAGGGTCATGGTGAGACCCTGGGCAGTCCTTACAGCAGCTTCCAGAACCAGCTGGATGTCTTCCAGGATGTGGCACCACTGTCCCCTACCCCTAGTGCCGAACAGTCACCCCGGACCACACTGCCTCGAATGATGGGAGCCGTACATCCAACTTTTGGTGTAGATCCGAGTGTGCCTAATGGGTACCACTTACGTTTAGGGGGCAGCACCAGCCCAGGCACTGGATACAGGGCACTAAGGTACAGAAGGTAGATGGGAATGAATGGTGCTACCATGGCTTTATACCAACCTTTTTAATGCATTTTTGAGGCATTATGATGGGTTTTATCAGCTTTTCTGAAGGCTTTAGTTTACATGGTCACTTTGAGGTTAATACTGTATTCTAGCTCAGAAACTTAAGGTGATGTTTCACATGGCATTCTAAAATAAAAGAGAAGACATTTCCTTTCCAATAGGAGACACGTTTGTCTGGCAGTTGTTAGGGTGTTTTTTACCTCAGTGTTTTGTCGAAACCACCATATTGAGCTTGAAAGAATAATTGAAATGGGAGAATCATTTTCCATATTCTAGTAACAATACTGTACAACCTGAACAGATAAGAGTCTTACAGTTTTAGATAAGACTTATGCAGACCAGCTGTATATTAAAATTCAGCCTTTATTTTGTCTTATTTAAACGTGACGTTCAGTGTGGGACCTGGGTGTTTTCCTCATGATGGCCGTTGTGCTACACATAATGCCTTTTGCCATTGTGGAGAAAATGAGTTGTGGTGTGTGTGTTGCTAACTTTTTGACCAATAGTTATTTTATTAAAACTAAAATCTGCACTAATCTGTCCTTCCATAAGTCAGCAATTATAACAGATTCCCCCTTTTCAATGATAATTTAACAGGTTCAAATAGCCATTCATGTTGGTGATGTTTAGTGGTTGGTTCTGTTTAGTTATTGAGCTTGTACTGTTCCCAAGTATTCATGCAAAGTGAACTCTTGAAATTCTGTGAAGGATGTCTTTGAATAGACATTTTTAGTATGCTTACCACAAAATGCCAGCGTGTTATTTTGATCATTTTTTTAGATATTCTTTTTATTTCAGACAGACATTTCATCAACAAAACATAACAAAGACTTTCATCTTTCTAAGTGTAAATACAACACCTTATTACCAAATATACATACTCAAATACATGTAAATACTCCACTGAAAAAGAGCATGATTAAATTTAACTTAGTCATACCCCTTTTCCATTCAGTAATTCATAACATAAGTAATCTTCCCATTTTCCATATCCCTTTTAAATAAATATAGTTTCTAAACCAGATGAAAATAACACACACACTCACATACACACTCACATACGTATGAGTCATTCTATAATTGGATATACATTTGGCACTTCAAGAATTGACAAAAAAAACTTTTCATTTCTTAAAAATTTTCTTAGGTAGTATATTGGAAAGGCATTAAACTTTAACAAAATCAGTAATTGCCAAACATTAGCTATATATTTTATAATCTCAGAAAAAAACGTATGTGTTGCGGTATGTTATGTCAACTCTGTTACGGACAATATAGACAGTGAGTGAAAAGAAACATTCATTCTAACAGACTAAAATACTTTTATTCCATTACACCAAGTGTCCTACTACCCCAATACTTTAATTTGAGATGTTTTACTTAAAAATACATTTAAAAAAAACAAAACATACTCAACTTTTCACAGAGTTATTCGCATAGGGGCAAACATTTTTCATTAAAACTCATAGAAAACCATCATTTTTAAAAAAATAAAATTGGTCAGTAATACTAAATCACTGCAGAAGTTAACCAACAATGTATATGGTGCTCTGGACAACAGTTTTCCTTTTTTTTATGAAAGTATGTCATAAACATGTCAACTCTGTTACCTAACAGAGTTGGTGTTAGTAACAGAATTGACAGGACCATAATAATTTAGAACTGAAAACTCTGTTACTGTCAACTCTGTTGCCCTATTTAGTAACAGAGTTGATGGTAACAGAATTGACAATTTCAAACATTTTTGATAAAAAAAAACTCCACTTGTGAATAGAAATGCTGAAAATGCATGACACCAATGAGATCACCCATTTGCACAAATTGTTGCTGAGGTAACTTTTCATCCAGTGCAAAACTATTCCTGTTAGACCATATTGCTCGAGTTTCTTGATGAGTGTTTTATGATCAATTGCATCAAATACTTTTTTTAAATCAATAAGTACCCCAATAGCAGGTTTCTTTTTATCTGATGAACTAGTCGCCTCTTCTGTTAATTGAAGGACTGCCATTGCTGTGGATCTTTGTGACCTAAATCCATAATGACTGTCAGTGATTAGTTGGTGTTTATTAATAAATCTATCCAATCTGGCAACAAATATTTTTTCCAAAATTTGGGAGAATTGGAGAAGTAAAGAAACAGGCCTGTAATTTGTGAAATGATGTCTGTTTCCAGATTTATAAAGAGTGTTGACTTTTGCAATTTTCATTTTTTGCGGAAATATATCAGTTCAAATTGACAGACTACAGATATAGAATATGTTAGCAACTGGATCATTTCCACAATCACCTTCTTTATTATTATCATGTCAATTGCATCACAGTCAGTTGATCTTTTATTATTACATTTATTTACTATATCTATAATTTATTTTTATAGGGTTAGAGTTATTACGTTTATTTACCCTATAATTTATTTTCCTTCCACTGCTGTGAGAAACATGGAATCTGGATTTCTGCTAACTAATGCACCATTTAGTGTTTCATGTACTGTTGGCCTTGTTTGGACATTAGTAGCAAAACTCCCTCTGTTGTAACATCTTAAAGGGGATCTTTTATTTTATTTTTCACAGTATGATTCCAAAATTAAGGAATAGAGCCTAATTTATTTGACAGGAAACATTTTTGTTTAGCCTGGATGTTTTAAATTTAGATTATTTCAACCATGTACATTAGAAACTCTTAAGCAGCAGACAGTGGAAATGCTTCAGCTGTCACATGAGAGCTGCTAGGGAATTCACAAAGAAGGCCATGCTTAGAGATTCAAAAATCTGAATTTTATGTATGATTAAAAATCATCTTCTTGTAAATCTTTGACCTGCCAACACAGATTTGAGCCCATTCCAATTTATGCATAAGATTGGAACACTGAAAATAATTTCTTTTCATATTCCTGCTATGAGTGACAATTAATTATTTATATTAAGGGCAGCAGTGATGTCATGTGATAAAGCAGGCACTTTTAAACAGGATGCTACTATTTTAAGACAAGAACAAAATTATTTTTGAGTTGATATTTTAAGATGGCTTTAGCATGTTAAATTACCACTTAGAATTTTAAAAATAGAGTTCTCTCCATTCCTTAAGAGAATGTTTTCTTTACCTCAGCTCTGAGATTTCAGCCAACATTTAAAAAATTTAAAATTAAATAATACAAAAAGGGTTGATTAAAAACTTCAGGTGTTAAACTCTGTCTAGCCTTCCTGTTATTTATGGAATCTCCTCTCTCTCCCACTCTTTCATTGCCAAAATGAACCGCGGACAAGTCTCAAAAATGCCATAGAAAATTCAGATTAAATACCTTCTTCATTTTTAAATGCATGACTACATGTGGCCTAATAACAACTAAAATGATGTGTTTACCCATTAGAAAAGATTGGAATTTGAGTTAACTGTACAGACACCTGCAGGGTCAAACAGATATGTTAAATTATGCTTAAATTCAGTTTCTCTGTGAATCTCGGCTTATGTATCACCCTCGTTAATTTGTGGGCCAGCTATAGGAGTGCTTTGGGATTCTTGCTGTGCTGTCATGACAATTGCAGATTAAGGAACAAAATGTTATTGAATTAAAAAAAACTTAAAAAGAGATCTGGGAGAATAGCTACAAACTAATGCAATATGTAACAATAAATTCCAAGTTTGGTTGTTCTTTACTATAAACTGATGGCAGTAGAACAATACTTCAACAGTTATGCCCTTCTTTAACTTCTTTTTTTACACCAAAGTGCAGCCTTTAATTAAATATTGTAGATAATTGGAATTACTCAAAAGTGTTGTTTCAGGTATTTGAAGATTAGCATTGCATGCTGGTCTACAGACACTATCATAATATTTAGCAGGAGATCACTTTCCCAACAATGGAAGACATACAGTGCTTAAAGCAGCTTTGGACCAATAATGTTAGCCTGATGACTGTGTTTAAAATGATTCACTGGTCAACATTTCCTCTTCCAGGTTTCTTTCACAGCCAACATCACAACCATCACCACCCACTCTGTTTGAGTTAGCTGCAGCGGACGTATGGTGGTTTCAACAGAATAACTATTGCTGTAAGTCAGGGGAAGAAGACAGACTAGCAGATCAGAGGATCAGTGTAGAGAACCTCAGATTATACAACACTGTAAAACAAACTGTCACTCTTTAGTTTACAACTCCACCATTCCACAATGACATCTGATCTTTTGCAACATTCCCTGTGTCAGTTGAACAGATTCCAGCCAATGCTGGCTGACAGTCAGCACTACTGGTTTTCTCAAATACTTCTTTCTTACAGCCTTTACAAAGCAATGCATGGTTAGCTGACCTGTGTGTTTTCTATAAGACGTTTATTGTGAATGATTTTCTTCTGTTGTATCCATTTGTTGAATAACATGTAATAACACTGATGTGTTTTAAGTGAACTGTTTACAGTTTGCCATTGTTTCAGGTCTATTTCTTACAGATTTTCTTTTGTTTGGAATGTTTTAAGACAAAGTGCCTATCCTTTTAGATTTATATAACGTAGAGAATAATGCAACATCAACTTTTTTGTAATGCATCCACACCAGAATAGACAGTTTATTTATTTTGTATGGAGCTCTGCAGGAAAACATGTTGCACAGAAAGCCTTATCTGCAAGCAACATTTATACCTACAGTACGCTTGAAAATCATGAATTGACAAATGACCTTAGAAATGTTTTTTCTTTTAAATTTACATTAACAATATTGTGAGCATTTAATTCCTTGTAAAACCATGGACTCTGATGTGAGTAAAATAGTGTGCATGTTTAGAGTGTAGCTCTGGTCAAACACCTGTATTTTTGATAAAGATGTCAGCGTAAGCCCCCAGGAAGCTCCTGTCTTGTTCACAATGTAAACCCATGTGGGGGTCAGCTGATGTCTGACCGGACAGCAGAAAGCATGTCTGAGTGAGGGTCCGAGCATAGAGAATGAACGTAGCTTGCTCTGTTAGTGTTTTTTGAAGTGTGTAAACTGCTAAGCACAGATTGTTGCATTTCTTTTTTGTATGTGGAACTTCACTCATTTACTTTGTTGACCTTGGAGGCAACTAGCAAAAGAAGATGAATGTGTTAATATCATGCCAAGACACTTGCAGCTACTGCTTTCATTGCCGATTTATTACAGTAAAATACAATGGTACTATTAGCTGTGTTCAAATGACCACTCAATGTTATGCATGCTTATGTGTGATGCCAGTTATCATTGAGTCTTAATAGTTGAATAACTTAGCTACAGAGAAAGAAAAATAATAAAGATGAAGAGGATGAATAATCTGAATCTGAATAATTCAGATTCAAATAAATATAATTGGGCTTTTATTTCAGTTTGATTTTCACCATTATAAATAGTAAAACAAATTTATTGCCTATACTATCAACAAAAACATGTTATTTTCATGTTGGGTTGTATAAAAGTAAAACATGTCATCACTTTTAGCAACTTCAAAGAATAAATAACAAATAAAAATAATTTAAGTCCATATTATATACTTTCTTTAAATGTAGATCAGGCTGCGTAGCTACCTATATGGTGTAAGAAGACATCCCATTTCACACTTACACCAGCAGGACAAGGAAGTGGAAAAAGGTGATTACATGCAAATATCAGATTTTTCCATTAGTCATGATGTTTTAATGAGTGGAGCAGTGTAACTCACATGGTTTTATCAATAACATGAGGAAGTGTCATCCAGGAGTTTGATATTTTTTCCCACTGCTCTTGTTTTTCAAATGCAGCAGATAATCATTATTATTGCCATTATTTCTAGTGTTCGATTTCTTATTTCCAAGGTCATAGTTTTACTAGCATTTGGTTTTCACTGGCACAAACATTTTGGCTTAAAATGAGTGGAGTAAAACATTTATCTTTATTAGATAAATGACACTGAATCTTTTTAAAAGTGTTATCACCTCTTTTAAAGTGATGGTTCCCAAACTTTAGGCCAGGACTTTTGACCAATCTTTAAGTCCGAATAAGCAAAGTTATTTAAAAAATGTAATGAAAAATGGAATCATATACTGGATAAAATGATGGAAAGTTTTTAAGGCTGCAGCAAGCTGTTCCTAACGCTGTTCCAGTTGTTCCTAAGATCTTAGGAACAGCTGGTTGAATGAAACAAGATAAATAATTTTAAAAGTGGTATCAAAACATCTTTTGGAATCTCGGTTGGTATTTGTCAACGTATGAATAGATACCGATGAATCAGTGGCAATCCTTTTTAGCAAAGCTGCTCTAACTTATCAATATGGATTATAAAATTTGGACACAGCTAATATGTAAACTAAAATAAAGCAGCCAACAGCTTTGATGGAACTTGTCAGAAAGATATGCTGTACTAATGTGGAAAATCCATTGTGAAGTGATGTAACCCACTGTAGAAGTAGCAGATAGGATCCATGAAGGGTCATAATAAATGTGAAAGGACATGTAGAGCGCCACCGATGATGTCACAGAGAGCCCACTGGTGGAGCCGCGTCTCAAGTGTTGTCTTCAAGGGATCATGTGAGGCCTGTGAACTGAAGCTAAGAGCTGTACTTTGCACTGACCAGGACATCATATGAAGGCTGCTCTACACTCAAAGAATAATTGGTTCGTGCATCTTTACTGACAAAGGATCTTGAAAATTATTGGCAGGTTTATTTGCTTCCTATTATAGCTGTGCAAGATGGAAGGAATCTGCAGCAACAGACTGAATGGATTGCGGATTCTCTGACAGCCTGTTTTTGGTGGCCTACAAGGAAAGGAAGGGAGAAGAAGGCCAAGAAAAGTAGGGCTATGCAACAAAACCTCTCCAGTTCTCCACCCAGTCCATTCTGTAGCTACTGATTCAGGCTTCAGCATGATTGTGACCAAATGTTTAAAAAACAAAAAACATGCAAACAAGAAGACTTGAAATGTATTGAGGAACAAAGTGTAAACAAGAAACCAATTATTTGGGACTATAGCAACTTTATACATGTATTTGCATGCACAATATTTACCCACGTTAATGTCAAATGAAAATCCCATATGGGAGGAGATGTGTTATTCTCTTTGGAAAATATAACAATGTTTTTTAAAACCAACATGTTTTATGTCTCAGCTATTTTCATATTCTGCTGAAACAGTTATTTGCTGAACTTTCTGAGGTCTTTATTGTGTCAAAGGATATGTACCTCTGTCTAAGACGAACACCTGGCTTATACCCATTAGATACAAACTTCTACGTTGTGCATATCTTTTGGGGTGTACATTTGGTTTTTACAGAAATAAATAAATTTAAAAACACCAAATGTTTGCATGTTCTAACAGTGTACTCTGTGTGCATGGAGGAAATCTGGTGTTTTTAGAAACACTGTGCTTGTTTTTATCATTTTTAGATTTTGTACAATGGGGTTTAACTATGCTTATTAATATTTAAGTCACTAATTATATGGGTGTAATATAATGTCTATTTAAACAGACATTTTCAGTTAAGGAGCAGAATTCATTGTTTTCATTCTCTGATTTTGTGCCTTTAAACCTTTGCTGTCACATTTCAAAACCTTGCTGGCGTCAAAGTTTGCTTTGGCGCCACACCAAAATAATACCTGCTGTAAGAATTGAATGCTGCTTTTCCCAGTGTCATTAAAGTTCTGCTATTATCCTTCTGGCACTTAAACATGTATTGAGTATGAAAACACAAAATCCTGCTCTCACACTTAAAAAAGAATCATCTGAGTGATTACAATAAATTACCCCCTTTTTTACCGTGTAGGCGCTTTACTTTTCTTTACTGCAAAAGTCCTGTTGAGAGTGAGAATTTAGTGTAAAATTTGTTTTTCCGAATTTCATGTGTACTGACTAAACTTCAATTTGATGCCTTTTAGTCATTTTTTCCTGTTACAGTAGCTGCACTGAGTTTTCACAAGCAGAGATGTATTTATAGCCCCTGAACTTTATCATGGTTTGTCACATTACAAGCACAAACATAAATATATTTCATTGGAATTTAATGTGAAAGTGGTATATAATTGTGAAGTATGATTCCAAAATTTTTTTACAAATAAAAATCTAAGTGTGGTGTGCAAAAGTATTCGGCCCTCTTTTCTCTGAGCGCAACCAATTGCCTTCAGAAGTTGCCTGATATCTGCTAATCACTAAATAGAGTCCAGCAGTGTGTAATGTAATGTCAGTCATGCCCGGCACAAATGTGGTCTTTATGGAAGAGTGGCAGGAAGAAAGCCATTGTCAAAAGAAAATCATAAGTAGTCCGGTTTGCAGTTTGACAGAAGTCATGGTAAGATGGATGGAATAAAGGGCAAAGCTGGAGAAAACCTGTTGGAGTCTGAAAAGACTTGAGACCGGGGCAGAGGTTCCAGCAGGACAGCAACTCTAAACACAAAGCCAAGGCTACAACAAAATGGTTTAATAAAAAAGATACCCAGGTGTTAGAACGGCCCAGTCAAAATCCAAACCAAAACTCAACCCAGAATCTGTGGCAACATTTGAAAACTGCTGTTCACAAAACGCTCTGCACCTAATCTGACTGAGCTTGAACTGTTTTCAAAAAGAATGGTCAAACATTTCAGTCACTAGATGTGCAAAGTTGATAGAGATAAACTCTAAACACTACATGCTGGAACTGAAGCAAAAAATAGCTAAAGTATTGACTTGGTGGAAGTGAATACTTTTACACAGCACACTTTTCATTGTTTTGTTAAAAAAAAATTGAATCACATAAATTACAGCTGTTGAGCATGAAAGATGCACTCTACTGAAAGCATGACTTTACGTTCCCATAACTAGGTATAGAAGGAACAGATTGTTTGGGGTGGAGGGACTTGGGGTGTGGGAACCTCAGTGCAGTGCAAAATCATGGCTGCATGAGGATTAGAAGAATCTTTGGGCAGTTAAAAACCTCATGCGGGTCCATCCAGCCACTCTTAGAACTACGGGAGGGTTCAAACTCTGCTCATTCACTTTTAGCTTACAGAAAGAGCGCCAAGCCGCCAAATGAACAATATTATAGGTAACCTGACCAATAATATTTAAGCTTAGGATTTGCGAACTCTTACAAACCCACGCATAGATGTTGGCTGTGAACAAAATGTTTTGATACACATTATCTTTTTTTTTTTTCCACAATTTTGTTAATGGCAAAGAGGATTAAACATTAAAATAAATTAATTAATTTTAAAAAAAGATTTTTTTTACTTAAAGGAAAATCCAAGGTAGGCAAGTGCTACAGCTGCAGGCGCTACAGTTGGCACCATTTCTTTATACTCAAACAAAGGCACTTGGGGCATCAAGGATAAAAGGCACTGGGGCTTCAGTTAATCCTAGAGGAGCATTATGATTTCACCTCTAGCTTTCACTGCTGGTGAAAGCTGGTGTTGTTTTTGTGATGTTTGATGTTGATTTTGTATCAAAAATAAACTTCTTGTGATTATGGCCCAAAAGTTAAAATTCCTATCAAACAATAAATTATCCTCCCTCAAAGTTTGGAGAGATTTTAATCAGACATGTTTGTTTTCTTTGAAGGATAATAACTCCGTCTTACTACTCTGCTTATTAGTGCAAACAAAACAGAATACGAAATTTTTGGGTATTATGGGGAATGAAAGAGCGGACAAGCTGGCTAAGGAGGCAATCAAAAGAGAGGATATTGATATGCAAGTAAA
>CAEGAF010086266.1:0-28917 GCA_903067075.1 Micropoecilia bifurca | reverse complement strand
CCCCCCCCCCCCCCCCCCCCCCCCCCCCCCCCCCCCCCCCCCCCCCCCCCCCCCCCCCCCCCCCCCCCCGGGGATGGTCTTCATTTATGAGCTTCTAAGTCCTTCTGTGAGCTTATGTTGGTGCTTTATCCGCGGCAGCAAGATGGAGTGCGAGTGGAAGCCAGACGAGCAGGGGCTTCAGCAAATACTACAGCTGCTGAAGGAGTCGCAGTCACCGGACACGTCCACGCAGAGATCCGTCCAGCAAGTATCCTTCTCCTCCGGTTAAACACCGAGCCGTTTATCACAACCCAGCCGCGCTCGGCAGGCTTAGCTTTCGGCTAATGTCCGCCAAGGTGTTGACCGTTAGAATCATGTTCGCCTGTGCTGACCCGGTTTTTTCTCTCTTTTTGTTTTTTTCTGTTCTTCCTTTCTTCCCATAATAACCTCAGCAGGGTTCATGTAAACAAGGTCATGTCTGCCGTTATTGGAAAGTCTATGTAGAAAAGCTCTAAATTGGATTCAAAACGATGCGATTTTTGATGTTTGCTTTTTAAGCATTTAATTTATTTAAGATAAAAATCAATAGGAATTTGATCAAAAAATTAAATAATGTTATCTCTAATTTTTTTTGTCCCCTTTCAGTTTAGTTTGAACGGATGTGTTCACAGAAAAGTGTCACTAATTACACAGTAAATTGAAATCTTGTCTTTTGTTCTAACTGCAATATTACTTTGGCATTACGCTGTAATTACAGCTTTGATTGTGTTTTTAATATGCACTTGCATATCTCCACAATGAAAGCAGTGACTTAAGGTGGCAGTGATCTTACACCACCAGTATACATTAGTGAGAGGCTGCATGGAAACAAGATGATACACATAGTTTAGACTCTTCTTTAAAGAGCCACAGCATCTTGTGTTTGAACAGTTCCTGATGAAATGTATTGACTCCATGCAGCTCCGCCCTGTTTTATCTTCTTTCAGCTAATTAGACTGAAGTTCTTTCCGATACACAAGCTTTGAAATGAGCAAAAATTTGGAAAATGTAATGAGTTGCTCCCTTATTTGGACTGTTTAATATCAAGAAAGAATTAAGAAAATTTCAATTTTAAAACCACAGAATTTTCCCGTCATACCACTGCTATGATGGAAAGCCCTTTTAATGAAACGTCAGGGAAGTTTGAGCTGACTTCATGGCGTGAAGAGTGGATGAGATTTGTCATATGTTGCTCTGCACTGCTGAACAGCTGGCTGAAAGGTTACCACACCTTTCCGTAAATAAGCCCTAGCTGTAGCTCTTATTAAAGTAAAGACGTTTGTAAAAGTGCGGCTGGCAAGAAACGAGGAACGTGTTGTTTAAAAGTAGCCTGCATTTTGCTGGATTCAGTAAATGACTGCTAGAAATATTAATATCAACACTTTTGATTTAAACTAAATAAGCGTTTTAGTTGCGGTTTACTTTGATCTGGTGCACTAAGGGTGCTAGGAAGACGAAAAGAAAAAAACCCCTGTCCAGCTGTCATTTGAGCTTTCACGTTGACATTTGCCGTGGTGTCGTTTTTCAACGGGGCGCCAAAAAACCGAGCAACGCTCGAATGGCCAGCGTGTCGGAATGGACGCGCTTTCACTCTCATGACGCATCCGGACGCAGACGTACAGAGATTTAAACGGGAGAGACGGTATAGAAGCTGCCTCAGGACGAGGTGTGTGTGTGTGTGTGTGTGTGTGTGTGTGTGTGTGTGTGTGTGTGTGTGTGTGTGTGTGTGTGTGTGTGTGTGTGGTTTTTGCAGCTCATGCAGTGTTAAGTACTTCATTACCTCTGCCGTCGTTTCACTCTTGAAGCATCATCAGATGGAAATGAGCTTTAATATTTTCACATTAGAGGAAAAAAGGATCATCCACAGTGAGGCCAACTTGTTTCTGTGTGGCTGCTTGCTGATCCTAAATGACTTGCTTATGTAACCCCCCCCCCCCCCACACACACACACTCTCTCATATGAGCCACACATCATTAGCTCATAGACGATATTGCCCTAAAGACGCCATCTGGTCGGGTACTCATAGTACTCGGTCATAGTAAATGACATATTTATGACCCATTACAAACGTCCACATATTACACCACCACTTGCACACATCAACTTTATCCACTACTTCTTTCTTTTTTTTTCTTTTGGCCCTGGATGAAAAAGTAAATACTCTGCGTCACTGCTGCTGCAATAAAGATACTGATGTTGTGCATCCTGTGTGTACGGTTGTCATCCTCAGCCACTTTCTTTTTCTCAGAGACTCGAGCAGCTGAACCAATACCCGGACTTTAACAACTATTTGATATTTGTTTTGACCAAATTAAAATCTGAAGGTAAGCTAACTCGTATGTCTACCATCTTCTATTCTCACGTCACATGTTTTTTTTTTCCCTCTTTATTCTATGCTACACCTTTTGGGAAGGAGCTATCTGGCCATGACTCAGGGTGACCCTGGGGCATCTTCGCTATACATGATGTGGCTCTGGGAATATGGGTCACTCTAAATTTAAACCTGATTCCTGGCAGAGATGCAGCATTTGGCACGACTGTCTGCTAAGTACAAGATCTGAGGGGTGTTGAGACGTTTTAATTTGCTGCTTGCACATCTTTTGAGCTTGGTTTAACTGCTGAAAGGTGGAAACATTTTAAATTTAGTAGGTTATTATATTTAAATAGAATTTTAACATCAATAGAGCTGAGAAAAGTATTTGCCCCCCTTTAGAGGTCAGGCATTAAAAACAGTTATAATATCAGATGACAGAGTGTTTGCACATCCTTTTATAACACTTACATTCGTGTGTCTAAAATTAAAGTCTTACAGCGTCTTAAATGTTTAAGAAAAAAATGTAAGCCAGCCTTAAATACATTGCAGTGTGTCTGCACATCCTTAAACAGTTTTAATTCCATGAATCGAAGATAATGGCCTTAAAACGTCTTAGATTCATCAAAAAAACTATAAGTTGGCCTTAAATACATTGATCACAGGTCTTAAATTTTGTGGTGGCAGGACTATTTAATCTCATATTATATGCAGTTTATTTTTCTCATGGGACTTTTCTGTCAGGAAAATGTTTGAGTCGCTCTCAGACATCTACGCTGCGTTCTGTAAATCAAGGCGTCTTAGGCTACCGCTAACTTGCAGCTAATTGTACTCTTATTAGATGGTTAGCTTTTTTTTTTACGCCCATCAGATTATTGGCATTTTTTCTGAGCCATTCAGAGGTGAGCTTCCTGGTGCGTTTCACATCATTGTCAGTATAATGTTCTTTTTCTGAATTGCTGTGTTGGCTTCCAAAATGTTCCAACATTTTTTTGTTCTTTTACTTTTTCCATTTATTGGCAGGCTGGTTTGGAGAGATTATAAATGGAGTCATCTATTGAAAACTTTAAAAAAAAAAAAAACTCTGATTATCTTTGATATCAAATCTTGTTTGTAATCTTAAAAAATGAAAAGGAAAAAAAAAAAGACGAAAGCCATAAAGGGGGTGAAATAGGTTTTCACTTCACAGTAAAACTGTAAGTTATGGCAAATAATCACTGTTATTTGTTGCTTTTATTAACATTTGTTTTTGTTTTGTTGGTGTTTTATAAAAATGCTACCTGTGTATCGTTTACCTTGGCTGGCCTGTTTCTGGTCTCCTCCCAGACGAACCGACCCGTTCCCTGAGCGGACTGATTCTGAAGAACAACGTCAAGGCTCACTACCAGAACTTCCCAAACGGAGTGTCTGATTTCATCAAGAGCGAATGCCTCCAAAACATCGGAGACACCTCTCCCCTCATTCGTGCCACAGTGGGTGAGTTGGGTGCCATGTTTTAGGGAGAGATCTGTCCAATGAATGCAATCATTGAGTTTATTTTGTGAAATTTCCAGAACTGCCCCGCATGTTAAGGAACCATGAGAGCTGCATGTCGTATCAAATCCAGATTGCTTCATTGAAATCGTAGCAGACGGCACACACTTACATTCTGCATGCCAATAACATATCTGGTCAGTTGGATCCGGTTTCAGAGCCCTTGATGTCCAGCTAAAGTGTATTTTAGTGACCAAGCCGCTAAATCTCATAAAGACTGGCAGGGATCTAGTTCTTGTCATCGGATATTCAGCTTTAATATCTCAATTGCATATCTTCCTAATAACATGTCGTCTTAGTTACCACAAAGCTTATCTGCACGTGATTCTAAATGGATATTAGATGAAGTGAGAGTTTCTAGGAAAGACTTTGGTTTTTATTCATCACTACAGCAAAGAGTACACTTATAATAATTTGATATTCTGTTAAATCAAAATATTATTTGCATAATATAAAAATACTATGTTAATTGATATAAATGAATACTTTGGCAGTTTGACTGAAATGACTTTTCTTAAGAATAAAAATCTCAACTAAATGTTGATATGTCTGCTTACAAATAATCAGTTAGCAAAACCACAACCTTTGATTTGAGCCATGCAGCCATGACTGTGCTGAACTTTATGTTCCGGTGCACCAAATGCTGCTTACTGCTCTATCTAACTCCGGCTCATCAGGATGGCCCAAATCCAGTGAAAAGCGTTTGAATCAGAGAAAAGTGTTCTATCGTTTGTGAAGGATAATTGATGAAAATTGACACGTTTAGCATCAAACGAATGTCAGTTGGTTATTCCTTTTTTTTTTTTGCCTCCCTTTTCTGAAATGAAAACAACTCCAATAAGGGATGTGTCGGGAGTATTGTAGCTAAATTCTATCGTGGTGTTGGCAGGACAGCCCGGCAGCCATTACTGTTGTCCTTCCCCTCCTTCACCTCTGACTGCTTGGCTTAGCAGCAGCTTAGCAGGATGCTGCTAACATGAAGCGACATTCTGAACAGGGAGTGCAGCTAAAATCAAAGCGAAAACCTTAAGGCAATTCCTGTAGACAAAAATCTTTCTTCTTTTTTTTTTTGTTGCTAGCAATAAATGAAATGTTAGGAATGCTTATTGTCAAAGTATGAGGCTTGAGTAGGGACGACGGCGTGAAATAGATTTAAAAATAAAATTGTCCTTTGGTCGTGGGGCTAGCTCCAATTAGCACCCCGTGCTCCGCGGTGTCAGGACGCCGTAGCCTGTAGCTGCTGTGATCTGAGCTTGCCGTGCTTCTCTAAGACTGGAACATGACCTGCTTGATTTCCCTGTGAAACGTTTTAACAAGTTGTGGTCGGTGTGATGAAAAGAATCTTTCATGAGAATCGGTGATTTGTGGCTTTACAGCTTTCTGTTGAGCCTTCTTGCAGAGTGAAGCCTAGACCTCGGAGCTGCAGCTGCGGCTAATTCAGCTTCACGTTCCTGTTCTGTATGAAGCTCCTACATGTGTGCTTGTGGTAGCTTGTGTGAGGTTTGTGCATAATGTGTGCAGAGTCATACTGAGTAGAGTCTCTCTGCTACAGGGATCCTCATCACCACCATCGCCTCCAAAGGAGAGCTGCAAAACTGGCCTGAGCTTCTGCCCAAACTCTGTCTGCTGCTGGATTCTGAAGACTACAACACATGTGAAGTGAGAAGTTCACATGTTTCATATGTTTAGCATGTTTGTTTACAGTGTTGTTGCAAGAAGTAGCCATAATAGACATTCTGAACAAAATGTGATTTTTTTTTTTTTTTTTTTTTTGTGTTGCAGCTACATGGAAACAGCCCTTTGTATATATTGGCTAGATTTTGCCCATTAACGTTTGTAAAATAGTTCAATTTCAGTCAAGTTGGGCTGATTGCATCCACGGACGTTAATTTGAAGTCTTGTGGCTGATTGGAGTTAGGTTCTGGTCTTTGACTGGGCCATTCTAACCCACGTTTATTCTTTAACCTAAGCTAGGGAATTCTTGCTAGACGTTTAGTCTTTTAACAGTTTTACATTCAGTATTACCCTGCAACACATTCTCAATGAAACAATTATTTGCTTAGAATTTGGATAAAATCGATTTAAAATCTTTTAAAAATGATGAGGATTAAAGTGCTGCTTTTCAAAATTCCCGTAGCACCTGGCTGTGCTACCTTACTAAGGCTTGCTTGTGTTTTAAACAGGATTCAGCCGGTGGGCTTTTACGTTTTGATTTTTGGATTGCATGTGGCAGCATAAGAACAAAGGTGGCTGCTTTATGTTGGTCTGTCACATAAAATTCCAGTGAAATGCAGTCAAGTTGTGACCAGACATGAAAAGTTCCTTTTTTAACAGGGCTGAAAGTGAGCATGTTTGTCACCGAAGACCCCCAGTAAGCAACATGCGTTTGTTCGGTAATTTGTTGTGGGCAGAAAAGAGCTACGTCTAAAACAGCATCTGGGTGACGTCCTGCTGGCCAGATGAGCTTAAGGCGGCCTCACAGCTGGAGCGGCAGCTACTACCACAGATTATTCAACATGGGAATATTATCAGTCTCTCTTTTTCTGTCATAACCTGAAAACCATATGACCCCATTTTCTGGCATTTAGCACATAATCACACAGAATGGGTTTTATGCAGTGGATATTTGGGGGGGGGGGAAACACCAAACATTTTTTCTCCCCCATGTATTCCATGTTCGTTTTTAATCTATAATCCATTGTCATTCAGTTTTTTTGGACTTTAAACTGTAGGTTTGGCTCTCTGTTAGATACACAGTTTGATAACTACATATTTGAATCCTCCAGAGCAGGGGTCACCAACTCCAGGCCTCGAGGGCCATCCTGCAACTTTTAGATGCGTCTCTGCTCAAACACACCGGGATCAAATAAACTGCTCGTTTCCAGCCTATTGCAGAGAAGAATGAATGCTGGTGAGGGAATTTAGACATTTTGGAGCAGAGGTGAATCTAAAAGTTGCAGGTTGGTTGCCCTTGAGGACTGGAGTTGGTGACCCCTGCTCCAGAGCAATGTTGGAATAAATCACAGCAGTTTGTATATTTTGTTTCATCATAAAAGTGTCTGACCAGTTTGTCCGGACAGGATTGCTCGTTACACCAGGAGCGTCCAGATGACTTTCAGGAAGCAGGATTATTTGAAATTTAAGGCAGAGGTGTGGGGCAGAAAAAAAATGGATCCTGGCAACCCAGCCATCATCTCTTATAAAGCTGATTCAGAGTCTTAGATTTAGGTCAGCTATTTACTGCAGAGGATCTTGAAGTGTGTCTCAGTGTGTGTGCGTGTGAGGCTTAAGACTGAACAGCGGCCGAATGTAAAAACCCTTTAGTAGAGTTGATACGTTTTCGAAAAGCGGCTTGAAGGCCACAAAGCTTCTTAATGTCTGATTTTGAAGATGATTAAGTTAATGCTGGAGCACAAATTGTCCTCCAGGTTTAGATGTGTTCTAAAATACTTCATGTTCTTGGGTTGTAGCAATGTGGACATAGCTTCTGAAACTATTGTTCAGCCTAGTGGAAGAACACCTAACAGCAAATGCCACACAAATGTTTACTCTTTCCTAAAGTAAAGAATCCAATTAGAGATGTGATTGCTGCGAATGTTTGTTTGCAGATTTATACAAGAGGCTATTTTTGATGAATTATACCTTTTTGCTGTCCCACTCAACAGTACAGTTTAGTTACTCAGTGCAATGAAACATTACACTTCATTCTTTCAGTGTTGCACTTTTGTTGGCACCAAAGTTGTTACAGCTACATTCCTCAGTAAATTCATATTTGGTTCCTGCTGACGAGATTTGCACATAGAGCAGTTTGCCAAAGTGCTAAGTTAACTTTGGCATGTTTTCTCTGTTTTGATATGACTTGTTGATCATTTGGCTCGTAACATTGTTCTTATTTATTGTTACTCTACTGCGTTGTAAACGTAGTGCTTTGCCTTCACAGTCATAACATTTAAGGACTAGTGTTTCAGCTGCTTTCTACACAGTTCTTGTTCTCATACATCAAAAGCTGTTAGTGGACAGTTGATCAAAAGATAAAGAGCAATTCATATGACATAGACCCATAAGGAACAGTAAAATCTACCTTTTAGAAAGCTAGAGTAGTTAAACAACAAATGCCTGAATTAGGACTTCCTAGTTTTAGATGCATTTTCCAGGTGAATCCGTATTGAGGTGTTGACCTTTGTAATTTTGCTGGCAATAACCAACATCTATAAATAATTCACAGTAGCTGTGTTTCCGTTAGAAATGCATGCAAAACTTTATCGATATTCCACTAAGGTAGAAAAAGCAAATTTTCGCATTTGCGGTGTTTCTGTTAAATAAGAAACACAATTTATAATTACGCGTGAATACGTTTGTTCAAGGATAAGCAATTATAAAAACATTCCAGGCTATCATCCCACCTACCACTTCCTGTTGTCTTCTTTGTCGTTTCTGCCAGTAGTAACATCCAGATTTTGATCATGTGTTTGTTGCGGGGAAAAAAGTGTTTCCATTACAGTTTTACAAAATGCACTAATTTTGATACGGTCACAAAACCATTGTTGGCACCAAAACATTTAGCAAAAAAACAAACATGAGCTTTTTTAAATACATGTGTTCCAGAAAGCTTTGTTCTGTATTTCTAATTACGCACTAATGTAGTCGATGAGAACGCAGTCGGTGTCGCAACTACAGGTGCTTTGCTGTCTACGTTTGGAACATATTGACATGATTGTGCAGCTTCTGAGCTGCACACATTGTTGTGAGTTTTCAGCCCTGAGAAACATTTGCTGTGCTTGGCTGATTTCAGGTATTAGCCTGTAGTAGTTGCGCGTTAATTTTAGGTTTATGATGTGGTGATGTAAAGCGTCGGCTCGGACTTTGCGGAGCTGTGCGACATCGTTGCCTTTTTAGCTTTATTGATCTAGCCACGTAGCCCAATTAAGTAAAAATTACCTTTTTAGCACTTTGGAAGTGGTATTAGTTTCAAGCTTACTGCCGCATCTTTCTTGATGGTTTCAGATCAGTATTTGGTTGATCAGGCCGAACTCATGCGGCCGTGCTTCACCCGGCCTCCCTTGCTCTATAAAAAGGAAGAAGCAGGTGTAAGGTTGGGGCCGGAGGCGCGGTGGCTTAATATAGGTTTTGCCTGGACAGTTTCACTGTTTTGATTAATGGCAGTTGGCATGTGGACGCAGCGGAGTTGTAAAGGTCAGTTCGATTTGGTCTCTGCTGATGTTGCTTTGCCGGCGTGTTTCGGCTCCCCGTCGACGCTCGTGCGTTCTTCTGGTTTCCAGGGCTGTCGAGTTCGCCGAACACACCTTTTTCACGACTTCACTGTTTACACTCCCGTTGCCTCGCCCCGCTTACATATATGCTCATTTAACGGTTTGACTTGTTCTCACATAGGAAAGCAGCTTCTATCTTATTTTTCAGTACTGTTGAATGTCACACACATCAAAGAGCTTCACAATATGTTATTTTTCCCCATCAACCCAGAGATGACATTTCCAGAGGCTGCTGCTTCTCATCAATTTTGTTGCTTTAACGCCTGCAAGTACTTTGCATTCTAATGAGTGAAAGTGCTTCATAATGTCACCGTCTGCACCGCGGCGTCTGTGACCTTGACACTCTTACCCTTTCCGTCTTATTTCATCCCCCCACATTATTTTTTTCCCTCGTCGTCGTCTTCTTCTCTGCACACTCTGTATCTGTCATCTAAAAAGGGAGCCCTGACATGGGAGCAGGTTTCCATGGAAACACATTTCACACACAACGTCTGTGTCGGTGCCATCTGCTTGCTTCTCCGGGCTGCTTTTTTTAGAATATGCACCATATTGTAAGGCTGAATACTAAACATCCGCCAGGCAGCTAATATTAACCGAGAGAGGGGCGTTTAAGGGCCGCTGGCCAACAGATTGAAGGTTGTTGTAGCAGAAGCAGGTGAATCCTGTTGAGGTTTGTGATAGATTTGTTTACAGTAGAGCAGATTACACCAGGATTTGCAACATATTTCAATATTTTTGAAAGCTTTCGGCTGAATAGAAATCACCATTAACTACATTGAAGTCTGTTTCCTGTAGCTGCGGTTCAGACAATCTGTCTGACTTGATACTTATTTAGAATAGAATACCTTATTAATCCCCCACATTTGCAGAGTCGTGAAACACGTTGGACCCATTTTTTTCCCTTTCCTCTCATTATTTTTTCTTCTTTTTGCATGTTGTCTTTAGGGAGCGTTCGGGGCGCTGCAGAAGATCTGTGAGGACTCCGCCGAGATCCTGGACAGCGACATGCTGGATCGTCCTCTCAACGTCATGATCCCCAAATTCTTGCAGTTCTTCAAGCACAACAGCCCGAAAATTAGGTAACAAACATTTTTTTCTTTAGTTGCTATGAATGCTGTTTTCAAAACCTAAGTTGCTTTATAAACTTCACAGTGAATGTGTTACCATTGTGGAAGTTAAGATGCTGGTTTTCTCTGTATTTATTGACAGAGTTAATCCTGGATTCCCTCTGATGTTTTGCTTTTTGTTTTGTTTTTTCAGCTGATGTCACAGTTTTTTATTTATTTCTAGGATTTAAATCAGGTACTGGAACATCCATGTCAATTATGTGTCTGTGGAACCATTTTTTTATGGTCATTTGTCCTCGGTGTGCACCGATTACAGTTTCTGGCCGATCACCGATCTTTAAAAAGTATGACCTGCCAATTCCAAATTTGTCCGATATCGATTTAAACATTTTATTTTTCAATTTTAAATATAAAATGTGTTTTGCAATGTCTTACATTAAACAAAACTTCTGTGAACATTTGGAAGGAAAACGAGCCCATAGCATCACACATTCTACACCGAACTTAGCAGTGCACATGAGATGCTTTCTTAACACTGTTTACTTTCCATGGTGGTATAAACTATCATTTGTTTAAGATTAATTGGCAGGTATAACAGTAATTGTACAAAAAACAAAAACTATTTTTAAATTGTATTTTATTTCCCACTGAATCAATACGCTCAAATAAAATTTATTTTTCTTAATTCTTCAGTAACAAACACTGAAGAAGCAGCAAAAGCTACGTTTAATGCAAGTTTTTTTTTTTTAAATACATCTTTTGCCGGTTTGAAAACGTTTTTGTATGTGTAGATTATGAATATTTTTCTGTTCTTACTGTGCCGTTTTTTTATCCCTATGTTTGAATGTGGCTGCAGTTTGCATTTAAACAGAAAACAAGAAGTCCATAAAAAGTAGCACAGAGGCTGCATTTATAGTGGGCAGCATGTGAGCAAAACAAGCCAGTGTGACTCTCAGGTGGTGTGGTTATTGTGTTGCAGGTCTCATGCCATCGCCTGTGTCAATCAGTTCATCATCAGCAGGACCCAGGCCCTAATGCTTCACATTGACCCGTTCATCGAGGTAAGCTCAGTGCATGTGGACGCATGCGGCATCATTTTGGAAAAATGTGCGTTTGAGTTTTATGGTTTTTCTTTTGGAAATGTCAGCTTTTATCTAAAACAATAAATCAGAAAGATGAGGTGCCAAACAACCAACAAACCAATGTTGTTTTGTATAAAAATGTAATTATTCATGTCATTTAGTATTTTTACTTTTTCACATTTCATCACATTAAAAGCACACACTTCAAATGTATTTTGGAGTCAAGGATTTGCATTTTAGATCAAAGTTTACTCCTCTGTGGCACTCTGATAAAACATAACCTTTTCAAGGATACGCCAATTGCTGGTTTCCGGCCGATCCACTGATGTTTAAAAAAGCCTGATCTGCCGATTCTGATTTTGGCTGATACCGATTTTTTTTTTTTTTTTTTTTTCATCTGAAAAGCAAAAAACAGAGAACAGTGGCTGATCTTCAGACCTTTGCGGAGGTAGATGAGATCGGGTTCACCTAAAATTAAGAAAGTCTGGGCCGATTTATCAGTCACTTTACAATTGTGAACATTATTTTGTTACATTGCAATATAAAATCCCAATCAAAAATATTGCAGAGCCCAAAAGGTTGTGATTACCTTTGCGAGGCCACTGTGTCTTTTGTCGTTTTTACTACAATTAGTCTTAAATTAAAAGAAAAGGTGCTGGTTTGTGCGTTCTGCAGAACCTGTTTGCACTGGCGACCGATGAGGAGCCCGAAGTGAGGAAGAATGTTTGCAGAGCCCTCGTCATGCTGCTGGAGGTTCGCCTGGATCGTCTTCTGCCTCACATGCACAACATCATAGAGGTAAAAAACTGAAGCTAAAAGCAAAGTCTTCTTCTGAACGCTCAGATTATAGCAGGTCAATGTCCATAATTCAAGTAAACAAAATGTTGACTTTATTATTGGTGTTAGAATGGTGAAAGTGTGTTTTTGTGTGGCTTCAGTTTGTCAGTCATGAGAAACGTTGTTATAAAGCTACATGTCTGTGAGGTGAACTGTCAAAAATAAGAAATGAGAGAAGCATCAGATGACAGTTATTATGTTTGATTTTGGAGTAGCTGTTTTTACAACTAAACTAAAATGAAAGCTCACCATAATGGATGTTTTTAAAACTTACAGACTATGGCTTAAGTGTCTTCCAGGTTTGAAAAAGTATGGAGTTTGCAATAAAAGCTTGAAAAGATTTTATGTACATAATGAAATACATATTTTCCATTCGTCCATTTAGCTAACCATCTAGATATTCACCCATCTATCGATTCATCCATCTCCTGACCACTGTGGATATTTTTACAGTTTTGTCGCCATGGTTTAGCAACTCTAGAAAAGCGTAAAACATTTTTCACTTCAAGTTTTGAGTTCATACATCTAAATTATTAATTGAGGCCTTACAAAGTCTTAAATTAATTTGAAAAAATTGCAAGTTAGCCTTAAACACATTAATCACACGTCTTCAATTTTGGTGACTGGACTATTAAATCTAGTTTTTTTTTCGTGGTTCTTTTCTGTCAGACGAGTGTTTCAGCTGCTTGCAGATATTTATGTTGCATTCTGTAAATTGAGGCAGTTGAGGCTACCGCTAACTTGCTGCTAATTTTCCCTTTTTTTGCGTCTGTCATGGGTAAGTGTAAATTTATCGACAGCCTCCCAGACGATATTGCGGTGCTACATTTATTCTATGCAAAATAAAGCAAAAAATAAATAAAAAGAAGCTTGGTACTACTACAATATAAAATATGCAATTACAGCTGTTAAATCTCATGCATAATGACCTTGGAAAGTCTGAAATTTGAGTTGGTAAAACCTACGGAAATCCTGAACAAGAATTTGATTTATATCTAACCAAAGTCGGACGTTAATATTTGATGATTGTTCTTGAGTATTTACTTTTTTTAATTAATTTTTTTGCAGTACATGCTCCTGAGGACCCAGGACCCAGACGAGAATGTCGCCCTGGAGGCCTGTGAGTTCTGGCTTACACTGGCAGAGCAGCCGGTGTGTAAAGAAGTGCTGTGCGGTCACCTCTCTCAGTAAGAAACTGCTCACACAAGTTTGTGTTGCACTTTTAATTTTAAGTTGATTCATATCCGCCTGGGCAACAGAATGATTTTCTTCCTCATGGCCTCATGTTGGGCTGAGTAAGAATCTCTCTGGCTGCTGGCCTCTGCGATATCGTATGTCACCAATCTGCCACATTAAGCTGTGCCTAAAGTAGACCCTCAGGCGTGAGTGATTGCCTGTGAACTTGAACTTATCCTTGCACTTTTTTTTCCACATAATTTTATCCCTGACTTTTGCTACAGGCTCATTCCTGTACTTGTCAACGGGATGAAGTACTCTGAGATCGACATCATCTTGCTCAAGGTCAGTCTGCGTTCCCTAATGTGTTTACCTGGAAGAACGAGGATGAAATGCTCCATGAATCAGGATGGCACGCGCTTGATTTAAGTCGTCCTTACCGTTTACGTCCCAGACATGCAACGCAAAGCCCAATTTAACTGAGTTTAAAAACGTCTCTGGCTTTAGGGGGACATCGAGGAGGACGAGGCCATTCCAGACAACGAGCAGGACATCAGACCGCGCTTCCACCGCTCCCGCACGGTCGCCCAGCAGCACGAGGGCGACGGGATCGAGGAAGACGACGACGACGACGATGAAATGGACGACGACGACACGATTTCTGATTGGAACCTGCGTGAGTTTTGGTGACCAACTAGACGCCCCCAACACTGCAAAAACACAAAACCTTGCCAAGTATTTGTGGTCTGGTTTGTAGTTCATTTGAACTATCTTAACGCACTTGAAATAAGATAAAACTAACTCACAAGTAACATTTCAGCAGAGAAATAGGAGCTTGTTTTAAGTAAATAATTCATTAATATTGATGAGAAAGAACTAGTTCCATTTGCAGATTGTTTTCATATGAGCTCCTATATGTTACTGAAAAGTTACTTGTAACTTAGATTTGTCTTAATTGAAAATTGCACTAGAAGCAAGACAAAATACTTCATATTCTGTGTTTTTTTGCAGTGTATGTTTTAAAGTTGTCCTTTTTCATATCAAGTTCTCCTAAACTTGTGATTCATTTTTCCACACTTTCTTTGCTCTTGTAATGTTAGGAAAATGCTCTGCAGCAGCGCTGGACGTGTTGGCCAATGTGTTCAGGGACGATCTGCTGCTGCACATCCTCCCACTGCTCAAAGAACTGCTTTTCCACCCTGACTGGGTTGTAAAGGAGTCCGGCATCCTGGTGCTGGGCGCTATAGCTGAAGGTGGGGATGAGGAGGAAGACGCAGGGAGAGAATAAAAGATCAGAAGAATGCTTAAAGTTGAACTTTTCTTTCTTGCTTCCCCCCCCCAGGTTGCATGCAAGGCATGATCCCCTACCTGCCTGAGCTCATCCCGCACCTCATCCAGTGCTTGTCTGACAAAAAGGCTCTGGTGAGATCCATCACCTGCTGGACACTGAGTCGCTACGCGCACTGGGTGGTCAGCCAGCCCCCAGATATTTACCTGAAGCCTCTTATGACTGAGCTACTGAAGCGCATACTGGACAGCAACAAACGTGTGCAGGAGGCTGCTTGCAGGTAAAGAAAATGTTCACACCTGTTGAACTTTTTCAAATGTTGTTTTTCCAACAACCACAAGGTGAGTATATTTTATTGTGATTTTTATACGAGCACCAGAACAGAAGCATGTCAATTGGAAAGTGGATGGAATGTAATATATGGTTTTCCCCAATTCATTTTGGAAATAAAAATCCATCCATAGATATTTAGCCCCATCTGAGTCGGCACTTTCTTTACAATTGCATCTTGAAATACTTTGGTTATGTTTTCACCTTCTTTCCACATCTAGAGACCAAAAGAAATGGCCCTTGTTTTTTATAAAACGGCACAAGCTGAATTAGATTGGATGGTGAACAGCAACATTCAAGTCTTTGTAGGTGGTGGAGAATGTGGACTTGAAATTGTATCGCAATATTTTATGATATTGTTGCAATAATGATAAAAATTGTGATTTAAAAAAAGTTTATTACTTTTTGGTATGGCTGTGACTGCATACCACAGCATTCATCGCTTCACAAACACAAATACGGTTTCCTATTTGAAACGGGCTTCTTCAGGACGCTACTTACTGAAGTACACTGACCTCCACACAGTAACTACATTTATTAGACTTGAATTTTCTGATATTCATCAATGCTCTCGTGGAACAAATAGTGGAGAAAATACTAAAAAAAAAATTTGTTTTGATTTAACATCATTAATTGAAATAAAAATTCTTGCCATGCTAATAAATTTTTCACAATAAATGATGAGCGATACGATAAACATAGGTGTTTACAGAGGTTATGAATTTGCTGTAGCTTTGAACTTGGAAACGGAAAAAAGAATAAGTAATGTGGATAACGTGGGACAAAGTTGAAAAGTAACACGTCTGCATGGATCATAACCTCCATTTTTAATGTGCTCTACATAGCGCCTTTGCCACGTTGGAGGAGGAGGCTTGCACAGAGCTGGTGCCCTACCTGGCGTTCATCTTGGACACGTTGGTGTTTGCTTTCAGCAAGTACCAGCACAAAAACCTGCTCATTCTCTACGATGCCATCGGGACGCTCGCGGACTCTGTGGGACACCACCTAAATAAACCGGTACGCAGGACGACAAAAATGCGCAGCTTCGCTTCCTAGTCGGTGTGAATTTTGACATACCACATACTGTTGTCTGCTTCCTCATTTTACCTTTGTTGTGCTGGTAGTGGTAAATACACTTTCAGATCTAATCAGTCTAAACAGCCTTTCCTGAATGTAAAAGACAAAAAATTTGTTAGATTACAGGATGTATTTGTATGTTTGTAAATAACTGGTTTTAATTTTCTGTCAAATTTTAATAGGAATACATCCAGATGTTGATGCCACCACTGATACAGAAATGGAACCAGCTGAAAGATGAAGACAAAGATCTTTTTCCTTTGTTAGAAGTAAGTTTTTTTTTTTTTTTAGCACTGGTTCAGTTCAAGTTTTATCATAGTTTCATGATTAACATGATACTCCGCTCTCTCCTCAGTGTTTGTCCTCGGTAGCCACAGCCCTTCAAAGCGGCTTTCTGCCCTACTGTGAGCCTGTTTACCAGCGATGCGTCAACCTGGTCCAGAAGACACTCGCTCAATCCATGGTGAGTCTGTAGTGCTTAGAAAAGTCAGCGTACCTACTTCAGCATTAACTATGCACTGATCTGCTTTGCAGAACTATAAATTGAGTGAATGTAGTGTCTATTTAAGATTTAAAATGATAATAAAAAAAACCTTATTAGAACACTTCCAACAGGATGTTGTTGAGAAATTATTGGCATTGTAGCTTAACTGTATTCTTGTTTGAAATGCAAGAAGAAATGATCAACTTTTTAAAAATTTCTGGATTCTAGGAGCTAATTACTACAAAATCTTGAAACATGTCTGATTTATTCAGGCTGTGAAAAAAACAAGAACGAACAATACCTTTTGCAGATAACAGGAAGGCTAAATGTTTCATCCTTTTGAACTTAAGCCCTCCGTCTAAGAGCCTAAGTTCAAACTACAATTTGATTAAAAGATTCAGTTCTTTTCCTTTTTATTTCCATCACCGTTCAGCTTCACCAGTCACAACCTGACCAGTATGAGGCGCCGGACAAAGACTTCATGATTGTGGCTCTGGATCTACTGAGCGGACTGGCCGAGGGCCTGGGCGGCACCATCGAGCAGCTGGTCACTCGTAGCAACATCCTCACTCTCATGTATCAGTGCATGCAGGTAATGAGGATGAGGACCTCAGAGCATGCCGCTCAACAGACTAGTAAACTGGCACGCATTGTTGACAGCTGTGTTGTTTTGTTCAACTTCAGGACAAAATGCCTGAGGTGCGTCAGAGCTCTTTCGCTCTGCTTGGGGATCTCACCAAGGCTTGCTTCCAGCACGTCAAACCCTGCATCGGTATGTCCACTGTTGTTGTTGTTTTGAAGCTGATCTTGGTAATAAGCAGGCACCAAGTTGACCTTTTTATTTTTTTTTATTGTTTACAGCTGATTTTATGCCCATACTGGGTACAAATTTGAACCCAGAGTTAATATCTGTGTGCAACAATGCAACCTGGGCAATCGGAGAGATTTCTATACAAATGGGTGAGTTGAGCTGCTTCCAGATTGTCCGTTTTTAACCTAGTAACCTGCTTTCAAAAAAGGTAACGGTTATTTTCTGTTTTATGAAATGCGACTCGCAGGGCCTGAAATGCAGCCTTACATTGCCATGGTGCTGCACCAGCTGGTGGAGATCATTAACAGACCCAATACTCCAAAGACTCTACTGGAAAACACAGGTACCACACGGTGGTAGTGCTGAGCCAGCCACACAGGGAGGTGCTCACTTTCTCACTCACTGACTCGCCCAGGTCCTACTCAGTCAGTACTCACCACACTCACAAGGAAGCCTGCTCTGGTCTTTTAATCTCTGTCCAAACAATCCTTTCTCCCAAAGAATGAGCCTTGCATGTTTCGCTGGTTTCTCGCTTCATCTGCTCAAACTTCAGTTAGTTATTGACAGCCCGCCGCACAGACGTCTGGGTCGAGATAAAAGAGAATTAAAAACCCGACGCTTAAATTCCGGACGCTCCTGAAACGAGCCAAACGATGCAAGAGCCCAGTCTTCTTGGGAGTCGACTAATCTGGACGGACTGACAAGCGAAGCAGGATGCTGAAATAGAACAGAACGAAAAGCTTAGATATCCTCACAGCCTCACATAGTTACCAAAGGCATACTTGTCTCTTCAGTTAAACGCTAATCCTGATAGAATGCCTAAACCAGCACATACATGTTGACACAGAGCTTAGATTTCAAGTTTCTAAAGGGTTACACTCTACTTTTGCTTTCACCCTTAAGAATTGTATTGGGAGGAGTCAAAATGACCAAAAAAAAGCATGCAAGAGTGAAGTGTGACCTTGCCTAAAAACAAGACAAATTAGGGATTCTATAGATGTGTACCTGTTTGTTTTGCTGTCAGTTTATGTGTTGCTTTTATTTACTGTTCTTTAAATGTGAATGCATTTCTGCTAATAGATGTTAAATGTTAAGAATGGCCAATGTTTAATGCAGGATACACGATGATGGAAGAGTAATCACGACTTTGTCGTAAAAATGCTCAAATGTCTGACGATAAATTTTGCCCACTGTTTTTGGAATACAGTGCTTTGCGTATGCGTACTCCTTGAACCTCTGCACATTTCATTGCAGTACAACCACAAACTTCAGTGTTTTTTATTGGGATTTTTTTAGGGTTTGGTGTGAAGTTTTTGTTCCAGTAACGGGGAATAAAAGAAAAAATCCTGCTTTGGGAATGATTTACTTTAGCAAGGACCGAGAACCTGGTCAGAGTTAGAGAAAACCTGTTAAAGGCTCATTATACCGAAGCATTGTCATCTGTTAAAATGGCCTAGTCAAAGTGTAGCCTCTCTCTGTAGAGGCGCAAAGCTGCTGCAGACATTCCCAAATTGACTTGCATGCAAATTGAGGTTTTACAAAATAGTCACCTGAAACAGATGCACGCCACACTTTTCAGATTTTTTGCCAGTAATTTCTCCCCCTCCCCCTTTTATAAGTACACAAAATATCCCGATTCAACTCATGGAAGTTTGTGGATGTAATGTGAAAATATAAAGTGGCTAAATGGAATATGTATTAATGAAAGCACTGTATTGGAACATGGCAGAGAGAACATTCAGGAAGTGAAAAGAGCCAAGTCAGACTTTCCAGCCATGTATATAAAGCTAACGTTAAATATATTTCCAAGAGAGCTGGTTTGGCTGGAACTAAATTTAAAGGCGCAATTTTGTGCCGAAGCAACAGGCTGCAAATTCTTGAAGAGCACTGCACCACTCCTTAGTTTGCCTCTGATCAGCTGATCCTGCACTGAACTTTACTCTAATGAGCGTACCATCTGCTTTCTGCATGTGTCATTGGACTGTTCATAAATGCCTGTTTGTTAATGAGAATGTTGCATAGTTTTGTGTCTCTTAAACTTAGGTCCTCCCTCCTCTCTGCCTCATAAGAACCTGCTGTGCTGGATACTAGTCTCCCTCCATTGTAGTTGGCTTGGAGTAATCTTGTCATTTCTTTTCAAAAAAGAAAACAAACAAACCAAAAAATATATATATTTCTGTTTATTGAAATTTAACATCTGTGAGTTTAAGGGAGAAATCTCGTTAGCTGCTCTTGCACATGCTACGCTACAATTTTTAATTTAATTATTTTTTTTACTTTTAACTCACTTGTTTTTTGTTTTGTTTTTCGAATTGTGCATTTTAAGTTAAGCTAACAATGAGATTGAATCCATTTTTTCTTTCTTATCAGATCCGAAAAGCTATTTTAACGATTGCCGAAAGCAGACATCCACGTTTGCTTTTTTTTTGGGTTTTTTTTCTATGAATGTCTTGTCAGAGTTGTCAATGTGTTCTCCCTTAAACGTTCTGTATGTCTTTTTTTAGAGTGCCATGTTTTAAATTCCTGCCCACGACCGAAGGGGGGGGCAGTAATAATCAACGCTAGTGAAAGTCTGTTTATTATCATACACAGATTCTGTTGATTTATGTCTCTGAGTTGTTTGTTTTTTCTTTATTTTTTCTCCTCCCCCCTCCTCATTGCTCATGTCTTCGTTGGCGTTTGGTGGTGTGTAACCGTGATTGCGTTACCTTAGCAATAACAATTGGTCGTCTTGGTTACGTTTGTCCTCAAGAGGTGGCACCCATGCTACAGCAGTTTATAAGACCCTGGTGTGTATTATTCAATCTTTTATTTAATTCATCTTCTCTCTGCTCTGCTCTTCTCGTCTGTCGCCTGTTCCTCTCCCCTGTTTCTCTCCTCTTCTCTCCTTCTACAACAAACTTCTTTTTTTCAGTTTTTTTCTTATCAGTTTGTAATCATTTTGCCAACCATGTGACTAACCCTGTCCTTTTTAGGTCCTACTTGTGATTTTTTTCTTTTCTTCTTTTCTTCTTTTGCCTCAGTAGCACCTTCATATTACACGTTAATTTGTTTAATTTCTAGTTTTTTGCCATTGTTAATTGTCGCTAACAACTTCTAAGATGCATGGGATCAGACTTTGTCACATGCCTTGCTGGTTCAAAACAGAGAAAGGATGCCCTTAATGCCAAAGAGCATTCCTAAAATTCCTTTCTCGTTTCATAGTCGCCCAGCTGCATGTCCTGTCCCAAAATTATCCCGACCTTTTTTTCTTCTAGTAAATCTTTCCAAAAACAAAGCAAATTAAAGTCAAGGTGCTATACATGAGGTTTTGCTGAACACACTGCACATAGACAGTAACGTTATTAGATGTCAGTGTAGCTGTGTTTAAATGCAAAAAAAAAACAACAAAAAACCTGATTTTGTTTGGTGTGCATGTTTATTGTGTCAGTGATCACAGGTCATGATAGGAGTTTTTGCAGCCAAAAGACAAATCATAATAATAATAGTAAAAGAGAAAAAAAATTGAATTAAGGGATGCAGTAGGCTGTGTTTATGATTCTTAAATAACTCCTTGATTAGCATTAGCCTTACATAGTGGAAGTTGTTAGTGCACTTGCACAAGTTCCTTAGCTTGTCACTAGATGATGCTCTTGACATATTCAATGTTGAGTTTGGTCGTCCATGTCGTCAGGTGCACCTCCCTGCGAAATATAAGAGACAATGAGGAGAAAGACTCGGCATTCAGAGGAATTTGCACCATGATCAGTGTAAATCCTGGAGGCGTGGTGCAGGTGAGCTCCAGCCCCGGTCCATTTGGTTCTCTGTGGCTCCAGAAGACGAAATGTTGCCTCACTTATCTTCTTTGGAACAGGACTTTATATTCTTCTGCGACGCAGTGGCCTCCTGGGTAAATCCAAAGGACGATCTCAGAGAAATGTTCTACAAGGTAAAAAATTGGCAAATGGATGGGTATAAATAATGTTAAAGAAATAAAATAAAGTGGACGTCACCCACTCACGGGTGCTAATGGATGATATGACCACAAACGTCTGTGTTCTTATGATTTTCAGTGGTAGACCAACACTGAGTGGTGCAGAATTGCATATCAATCTTGTAGAGTTCACGACTAGGACATTTTTGTCCTGATATAGGTCTTAGATTTGATTCATAATGGTTTTAAACAGTCTTTAAATTTGAGTGAAACCTGCGTAAACCTTAAGTAGCACCGTGTCAAATCTCAATGAAATTCTTAATTCATTTACTCTCTCAGGACAACCCTGTCCTGCATGGGGTCTGTTTTGAAAGGCATGGGGTCCTTCATGACTTTCCATTAAAACTCTTTCCTCGTGTTTGGTTTCAGATCCTTCACGGGTTCAAGAACCAGGTGGGCGAAGAGAACTGGAGGCGCTTCTCTGATCAGTTCCCGCTTCCCTTGAAGGAACGACTGGCGACCTTTTATGGGGTGTAAAGGCTTCCACAGCACTGTGCCTCATTGCGGGGTTCGTTTTGTTGCTTGCCATCTTAAAAATGAGACGCAAACATGTTTTGCGGAACAACGTTGGCCTAAAATTGAAACCACTTCCCTTCTCCACACAGGTCATTCACCATGGGAGACGAGACAGGGAACCATCCCAGGGAACATGTTACCCTCTGCAGGGAGGGTCAGGGGGTCAACCCCTCCCTAACCTGGAGGAAGGGGTGGGAGGGAGGTGGTAGTAGCTCCAGTTCTCAGTGCCCTTAAGTGCAAGCTGGGGAGGGGGAGACACTGGAAGTTTCAACCTTATCATGGGAGGCTCGTTCATTTAATCACATCTCAATCACAAATAATAGAAATGATCACGTTTTTCTTCTACTTTTTTTTCCTCTCCTCTCCTCCATTTATTCTGCAGACATCTTGCTTTCAGGACTATAGAAGGGTAATTTAGGGGGGGGAAAAACCCAGTGAATCTTTAAGGTATTTGTTGAGGACACATTCTGAGATTAATGAAACCAATTTTCCAGATACCTTATATTAAAGCAGCTAATGCTAGCAGAGCTTTTTGAAATCTGGGGGAGGTGGGGGGATGTACTTTCAGAGTGCTGCATATGATCCAAAGTAAGTAAGTAATGACTTACAGGTAACCTATTATTTCAACACTTTATGCAGGGCAGAGGCTCTTGACTTAAAATCACCAGGGAGCACAATTCAAGAGCAGCTTTTCTGGGATTAGGTAGCATGCTTATAATATTGTGGAAAGCTGTGGAACATTAGTGATGTGTGTTGACGGCCGTCGTTGCCATTCGATAAGGTTCTTCTTTGATCGTGTAATCTATATTTAAAGTACTTTCTGTTTCCTCTGCCAGAGAATTACAGCGGCCGTCTGTAACGTAGCATGACAGGGTTTTTACACGCTGGATTCAGGTTGTGTCAAACCTTGGCTGTGATGTGACATTGGAGTGAGTCTCTGTTTTGTTATGTGGCGTGTATGTGACTTTTTTTTTTTTTTTTTTTTTAGAGGGAGCATATCGAATCTTTATGATGCCTAAATTCATTTTTCCCCCCTTTTTTTTAATTGTCTGAAATTTTTGAAGGAAAACTGAAGTAGAGCATGCTGGTTATCAGCCTGTGTGTCTCTTTTTAAAAAGTTTTTTTAACCTCAGTGATACAAAAACACATCTGTGAGTTTCGTGACTTTTGCAATCAGAAACACACACACACACACTTCATCAGATCAGTGTTGAATATGTTGATTTCTCAGTGTATTGAAATTCTGTTGCTGGTTGTTTCGCTTCCTGTGCTTAGAAAACAAAGCATGATCCTGAGGGTGGCTGTGTTACTGTGTGGGGTGGCTGTCACTGTGGGGTACTTGGATGCTTTTCATCTCTTGCATGTTGGTGGCCCCTCGCGCGAAAACATTTGGTGGGAAGAGGGTTCTGCGGGAGGGAGGGGAGCGTCAATTTGACGTTTTAATAAGTACATAATGGACGATGCGTGTATTGCAACACTGGGACGTGTATTAACCTCGCGTATCGCAAACCGGAGCGCTCGCCCTCATCTTCCCCCTGCCCTGTTAACTGGATGTAGTTTTAAAATACTGTGAAGAATGTTTAATGTGTCTGCCTGTTCTGTGCTGTTATATACATATATATATATATATTTTTTTTTTAAGTGTCAAACTGTTAAAAGGTTACAGCCTGAATGTATTCCATGATGAGTTACAGAGATAGTTTTGTTTTTATTAATTTGTTTGGTTTTTTTTAAACACCCAGCCAGGCATTTTTTTCCCTCTGCTGGCCAGAGTAATAACTGCAGTATTTAATTCTTTGTAATGCACATATAAAACAAAAAAATGTACTAAAAAGTACTTGAAATAATGTAGCCAAACCTCTACTGAGGATTAATTATTGCTGCTGAAAAGTTTTCACCTATTGCAATAAGCATCTTGATGCATCAAGATGCTTATTGATGCACTACAGCCACAAACGGTGACTCAACTAACAGTAGTAACTAGGAGTAAAATGCAAGAAAAAAGATCTAAAGTTCATGAAGCGCTAAAAAAAAAAAATACTGAAAAGTGTGTCACACATTTGGATTCAGCCTCCAGCTTTACACATTTTAACCTACAAATTCTACAAATGAGCTCAAACTCACTCAGGCAGAATGGAGAGCTTCATCTTTTAACAGGAGTTTTTTTTTTTTTTGCAAAAATTCCTAATTGGATTTGGCTCTGGACGTTGACTGGTCCATTCTGACACAAGAACACGCTTTCAGACTAATCCATTCGATTACAGCCCTCGCTGTATGTTTAGGTTGTCCTCAAAAGGTTCAGTTCAAAGATTTCTTCAATTTAGGTTTTGCCTAATCATTATTTGCTTTGAAGATATCTGCAATTTAATTAGCACTTAAATCTAAAAAAACAAAACAAAACACATTTAACATATCTCGAATTGTGGTGTCATCCAAGGCGTATTTAATTAGAATTGCAACTAGTCAGAATTATTTTATGACTAGTTATGATTTAACTATTCATATATAAAATATGTTTCAGATAGTCAGTAATTGATTGCAAAAACCTAGAATTAAAGCTTCCATGCAAAATTATTGGGGAACCTGAAATCATTTGTACTCGTTATAATGCAGTTAGTTATATCTTAAATCTATCTCAATTTACTAATGCATCTGCTCATAAAGCAAAATCCGATATCTGGAATGTCATTAGTTGTGAAACTGATTTTGTATGAAATCAGCCTGCCATACTGATTATGTTCACCCCATAACATCGCACAAAAAAATCCATTGAAATTTGTGGTTACAGTCTGACAGGATGTCAAAAAGCTGAGCACTTTTGAAGGGGACTGCAGCTGGTTTCTTGTAGGTATTATTCGATGTTAAAAATTACTAGATGTAATAAATGCATCATGGAATACAGAGGCAAATACTTGCGTGTGCGCGTGTATGTTCCCCCCAATCATTCTTTTTGTTCAAAATGTGTTTATCTATTTCATTTTTTTGTCTGGCACATTCCAGCTGTTTGGCACACAGAGGTGGCGTGATCACAGCTAGATGGGGTGTGTTCAGTCCTCGTATTCTTCCACTGAGATTGTACGTCTGAGAAAAACAAAACAGAAAAAAAAAATCCACACACACACAAACAAACGCCCGTTGTTACTGTGCTGTCCTTCTGACTTGACCGCTGCTAAACATTGTAGTTGTGTATCACCACTTGAATATGTCTTTTCTAAGTGTAAACCTCAGGTTGCTTTTGTTCCAGTGTTTTGTTTTTTTTCCCGTTTGTTTGGTTATAATTTCCTTAATGTGTACACCTTTTATGCAGCCCCCTGTAAACGTCCTGAAGAAAAGTCAAAGAGCTTGATTTTCATGCAAGAAACGGATAAGCGTGGATGTCGGATGTTAGCTGATCTGTTCCTTGCAGCACTGTGAGCTGTCAAAGCTAAGGGTTAAAAAAACCGACAACATTTCAACAACTCTAACTTGCACATATTTCATCTACTTTTTTGCCTAAAGTGATTGTGATTGAACAGTGTAATCTCTACACAATGCCACACGAGCAAACATTTGGGGATTTTGTTGATTTGCAATAGATATTTAGCATAACTGTATTGAAACAAAACCAGGGAGTTGAAAACCATAAAGAGAAAAAAAATAAGTTTGCAAGTACACGTTTGACTTTCTACAAAGCTTTATTAAACGACCGCATTTTATAAAGTACCAACCGGTAGTTAGCGACGACTGTGCAAAGAGCTCCTGTATTCTGTAACTCGATTAGCCTTTAAACTTCAATAGTTAATCTGCCTTCACATTTTTTGCTATGAAAAGCAAAAACATCATTTTGATAGACTTGGTTTCTTTTTTTTTTAAATAAGCTGCTGAATTAAGAAAAAAAGTAATACTTTTGGGGCCACCAAATATTTTGGATCATGCAAAGACTCTATATTGTACTGTAGTAATTTTGTAATATTTGTAAAATGATGTAGTGGGCGTGAATGATTACCATTGCTTGAATCTGTACATTGTTCCAATAAATTGTTTACATTATGACGGGCCTTTTGTCTCCTTCCTTTCAGACTCATGCAATTTCTAACATCTGAAATAAAACCTTGTGTTTTGATTAAGCTTTGGAGAAATTTGTCCAGAACCTTGAGAACTAACTTGAAACCAGAAAGGTGTTAAATGAATCGGCTTAACCCAGAAGCAGACCTGCTGTCACCGGACCCAGTTCAACTCTGCCCTCTAGGGTTTAAAGGCAAAATGTGTGAACTACACCTGAATGTTTTTAAAAGTAGTTTAATCAGAGAATGGACGTCTATTAAAAAATAAAAATAAACAGATTTTGCACCCTGGAAGTGAATCCAGCATCTGAATAAAACAAAGATGAACTTTAAGTCATTGCCAATGTTTCCTTTGTGTCCACTTTGTGGTGATGCCTAACAACTTAGAGCTGACCACCCTGTATGATAAACGTGTGTTTAGAGTACAATTACTGAAGCAGTATTTGTCTGGTCGGTGGACAAGTACTTTTAAATGTTTATATAAAACAAAACAGAATTTTTTTAAGCTGATATTTACTGAACAGATCCTTATAATTACCTTACGAGAAGTTACTAGCAATACTCGGTCAATACATTTATTTTAGAAGCTAGATCTCTGCTTGGCACCAAATGGCCTTAATGTAATGTTAAAAAGAAAACTTATAAAATTAAGTCAATTGCAAGTTATATCCAAGGTATTTGTGCTTTAAAAGTCAACTCTTCCAATCTCATGAAGACCTGGAGCCTTTCTGCTGCTATAATCTATGTAGGCTATAATAACCTTTTAAATACTTCTGTGTAATGTTTCAAAGGGAAATGTCTTATTTTGCAAATTCCAAAATGAAGTAGACATCTACAAAAAAAAACATTACTTTTTCGCAGTAAAAAAAATATCAAATGTACTGTCAACTTTTAAATATATACTATGCTTATCAGAAAAATACTTTTTACATTTCTTCGGTTAAAACGACATATGAAACAAATATATATAACCAACAAAGGCTATTTATTGAGCTCTAGGATTTCCTTTTAAAATTCCTTTGTATGATTGAGGAATTTACGGAGAGCACCTGAAGGCAGCATCCCGGCCGGCCGCTGGCTGTGTCCTCATCAGCCGGTGGTAGCGCTGTTTCGTCCCGGGTCTGGAGAAGGAACCGCTGGGGAAAACAGCAGCGCAGCACCGCCTGGCGGAGGTGGAGTCTAAAGGTGGGGAGGGAGAAGAAAGGGGAGAGGAGGAAAACGGTGAAAGGCACATACAACAGAAACGGGGGGAGAAACGGCGGATGATTTACGCGTTGAGATTCGCATTACAGCTACTTGAAGAGTTGCGGTGAAGAGGAACAGAACAAAATGATAACGCCTTACTTCCTAGAAAATTTCTGGGTAGGTGTTGCTTCTTTTTTAATGCTGTTAACACCGGTGGTACACCTCATTATTTATTTTCTGTCTATTCTGACCTTATTATTCCGGTCGTAGTCTTGCGGTTACCAGGTTCTGTCCGGTGCCGACAGACTAGCCGGTCCTGAATTGCACAACCAGCATTAATGTTCTTCGGTAATTATTCTGTTTTTATCCCGGGGGTTTGGGCCTCTGTGAACCTATCTAACTTGAGAGCATGAAGTATCCGCCCCTCTTTCCGGTAATTGGCTGCGTCTGGATTTCTTGGAATGTTTACGGTCAGTTCCAAGAATGCTATTGGACACCTCGGGTGCCAGTCACAGGCTCCCTGTCGTACGCGTCACTTTCTTCCGTGAAGAAGTTTCCGTAAGAGGCCAGATGTTTAGCTTAGGTAGAAAACCCTGACAAAATTTTAAAATCTAAATATTTACGTATATTTAAAAAGTAACCAAACATGTGTTGTAGATTAAAACATAAACTGATGTTGTTGCGCTTCTGTTTGTATTAAAATGTTTCTGTGCTGTCAAAGGTCATCTCAATGCTCATTAGAAATTCACATAGCTTTGTCAGAGCAGGTCGTGTTGATGATTCTCTCATAATTGCTTCAAATATTTACCCATTAACTGCGCCATGTTTGTACTGTTTAACGTCTTTGAATTCCTGAATTTGCTTAGTTTTTCAGCTTTCAGTGTTATACACCATAGCCATTTATTTAGTTTAACTTGTCAGTTGTGTTGTTTGTAAAAACAAAGAATTATATATTTCTGAAACCGTTAAAATGCATAACGCAAGAAAAAAAAATTGCTTGGCTTTAAAGGCATTTTAAATAGATGTCATGAAAGGACCCTTTATTGATCTAACCCCTTTTTATTAATTACACATAATCAGTTCATTTTTGCTATGTATGTACATTAAAACCTTGTTTTACCTATTTAGTTGATTTAAGATGTATCCTCCAATTCAGTCCTCATTTAAATCACGCTTCATTTTGCTGTACCAAATAATTCCTGCTATGTCACTAGCAGGGATGAATAACAGACATTAAGTGGGTAGGGTTTATAAATTATATTACGTTAACACCATATATTCTGAACGCAGCCCCTCCCGATGGCAAATAAAAAGCTGTTTTTGAAGGCAACACACGGCTAGAAGTGTAACCACAAATGAGGCAATTGGATCAAAAGCACACCGACTCATAGAATAAACCAAGAATAAGTTGCCGTGTTGAATAGCTCCTGAATCTCTTTACTAGGTCTCAGTAAGCTGTGGTGTTTTCAGACTCTCTGGATGATGGGTTCTAGATAACAGAGAGTGTTTCCCCAAACATGGATTTTACACCGTTACACAGATTGATAACCTTGAGTGCAAAGCTAATTGTGAGACGGAAGCAACACGTATTCCTACATCTACAAGGATAATATGTGATCATTTCAGTTATATTATCTGGAACAATTATTCCTTTAGGCTTTAGCGAAACTGATATCTGTAAACCTGCTAACAGAGTGGAAGTTTTTAACTGGTTATTCTGTTCTTTTTGATGTAAAATTGGGAATTGAACCTCCTGATATCAGCTGATAGTCATAGGGCTGTAGTGATACAATAATCTCACGATACGATATGTTATACAATATTCTGTCCACGATACGATATATATTGCGATATTCAGCAAATGATACAATTCAATACACTTTTGCGATTTTCTGAAAGATTTTAGAGGGACAGA
>CAEGAF010086260.1:0-46038 GCA_903067075.1 Micropoecilia bifurca | reverse complement strand
AACCCACAGAAACACTGAAGAGAAGAAGAGCTATGATTAATGTAGTTACAGTTCTATCCATGTTTTAATGTTGCAGAACTCAGTTGTTTTGCAAATAGTTCAAAGTTTGAACTGGCATGTTGTTCATCTTTTATCTGGTAATTTTGTGGAATATTTAACAACTAGAAAATGTATAATAAAAAGTATAATAATATTTTTTCCACTCTGACTGGCTGCTATTAGGTCTACTAATTTTATCTTGAATGTTCATTGAATTTTTCATAGACGCCTGTGAAAATAATTTCTATTCCCATGACTTTTTTGTTCTCTGGGAAATTATTTTTGATGATAAATACAGAAACAAGAATAAAAATCAAAACATCTACAATAGTGATAGTAATATTAATGACAAAATAATGATCAATTCAAAGTAGCCTACAAATTCTTTGGTGGGAGGCGGTGAGGGACCTGGATAAGGGCTGGGGGGGCGCTGGGCCAAAAAAGCTTGAGAAACACTGTTCTAGCATATAACTGGAAGTAGCACATGGCAATGTTTATTTTCCCAATGGGGAACCTCGTCTACTTTTTCCAGCTCACATCTCTTGTGCACAGCAACAGCGCCACCAATTGCCATTTGTTATATTTCCTGTATCTTCAGATTTACCACCAAACGGCTTCCAATATACAAGAGCAGTGTTGTAGTCAAGACCACCTAACCAAGTGTTTCTCAAGTATTTTCTGTCATCCTCCTCCCCCCGGGGATCATAATTATTCCACTGAGAAAAAACAACTGAAACTTCTACAGGTATGATGGATTTATAAGAAATCTGTTTTCAGTTTTCATGATGCACCCATTTGAAACTCCCTGAATCTGGCTGTTCAATCCGAGAGGCCGTTACAGTGTCACAGCAAACAAAGCTTTACTTTAGGGTTACCTGTGGCAACATTTAGCAAACAGCTCATTCATTACCTGTGACTTACAGACACATTCAAAAGCAGTCTGAAATAACGAGCAAGGGACACAAAATGCTCACTGTGTTTTCTACCCCAACCAGTTGAGGAAGAAATACTTTTATTGATTTAATTGGCATCTTGTGTTGAAACAGAAATCTGCAAGAATTTTTTGTGAGAAGAAAAATTTTTCTTCATTTCATTACTGCTGTGATTTATGAGATTCACAAAGCTGGAAGAAAACATATGTGGATTCAGGTAGCCGGGAGGCTTAATGTCCCTCTTGCCGGGACCATTCGGGCCCACGTCTGTTTTTGCGTTGCCTTTTTGGGCTTTTATATTTCATAACATCTCGGCCAAACAGGACGGTTCGGTGCACACTTTCTTCTTCCGGAAACAGATAAAACGTGATGTAAAACCCCCCAAAAAAGAACATGGTTTTACTTCTTCAGTGTTGTGAGGCCAGTCTGCCGCCGCACGACCCTGAGGCCTTCCTTGGCTGGAAGAGCATTTTCTTGCATGTAGGAGGAGGAGGAGCCGGGACTGAAGTTCCTGGATTACAGATGGAAAAGGGTCAAAGCATTTCACGCTGATGTTACCCTCTTTAAACCAGCTGCTAGTCCTGAGAGACCAAGTGAGAAGGAGGAAAGAAAAAAAAAAAAAAAGACACATAGGAACTGGAAGGTTCTTGTACTCACTGGCTGTAACGTTTCGTCCTCGTCTGTCTGTTGAGCAGTTTGATGGTTTGTCAGGCTGTCACAGTTTATAAGCTCTTTGTTCAAACCACTTGTGACATCAGCTCTTTCCAAATGTAGCCAAGCAATGTTATTTTCATGAAGGGTTGGGGGAAAAGGGAGGGACTCTGATACGTTCAGTTTTGTTTTCGGAGAGCCACTCCACATACAGACACATACAGAGGCGTTGCTGCATGTTATCATCACCATCACCTCCTTTGTCACCATAGTCATCAGTCGCTGTGTTGGGACTGACCCTCAGCAAACTCAACAACAAAACAGTTTTCAAAGTAGAATTTGTTTAGGACGTTTGCCTCAGTCCTCGCACACACACAGGTTTTAATGGAATAAACACATGGACAAAGCAATTGCTTTTTCTCTTTAGGGCAGGCTGATTTGGATACATTTTCCCCTAATGTATTCCATCTTCAAAGTTAAATTTTGTTAAATGGGAAAACCAGACTAAACCACTTTTTGACGATTATGTTGTAATTCTCTTTAAATAGATTTTTATCTTAGTTTTTTTTGGAATTTGGCAAGAAAGTCTGTGTCCAGCAATGCAAATAAAGTGTCCATCAAGGCCTTTGGGAATGTTACTGACCAACTGGGACGCCCCCAGGAACCTTGGGCCTCATGACAAAAACTTAATCATTTCACACAGTCACAACACAAGGACAGTTTCAACAAATATGTAAAAAAATATTTTTTTATTCATAAAAGTTGCATACTGCAGCTTTAATTTCACTTAGGAGATGACAGGTCAGGAGAAATGTCGCAATATATATCTGTAATTTAAATGCAAAACGAGGTAAAACTGTTGGGACTGGCTGCAGTCCAGACAGGAAGCTGTTTTTATCATTTTATAAAGATTGTTTGAATTTTTATCAGCAACAAATATAGTGTTTTTGTTGTGTAATTGTAGAAAGAGGAAAGTCACAGAGAAATCCCTATAGATTCCCTGGAATGATGCCACCTAGGTTGTCATTGGATACAGTGTTGCTCACCTTTTTCACTGGGGCGACATGGACATGTTAAATATATGAATATCCTGGTATTTCTTTTCCTTAATTTATTAAATTCTATGGAGGCAAACAGTAGACCTTAGCCAAGCTAACCATGCAGAATGAGAGATAACCTCATTTCTCATTGAGAAGAACTGTTACAAATTCACACTCTTGTCTTTTTCTCTTTCTTATCTCGATATTTGTTGAAAACTTGTCGTTCTTGTTTACTGTCTGCCGCTGAACACAGCACCGTCAAGTGTGCCAAGCAGGAACGAACCGTTTCATGCAGATACAGGTGGGAGTTCAATGAAAATATAGATGTGGGCTTTTTGAGCTGGGAGGGGTAACATTTAATTTTTACAGCTTAAAACAATTTTTAAAACACAATAACTGTAATTGACAGGGCCCCGATTTTTTTTTTTAATTTCTGTAAATGTATTTGTTTGTTTGTTTGTTTGTGGAGAGCCACCTGTCATCAACAACCCTTAAAATTTTCATAACTTTTCCCCCTATCACACCCCTGCCGACCAATCTGCCCTTGTGGCAGTTTTTGACGTTGGTGATATGGGTCTCTGCCCAGGGCGATATTATGTCAGAGGGTGACACAGGCAGGTTCTGTCAACTGGGCCACAACAGGTTATCTGTTGGCTTTTAGGGATGTCCATTCAGAAGGGATAGGAGACATGGCAGTAAAACGCCACTGGCTCATGATGCTGATGTTGGACACTCATGTTTAATTGATGTCGGTTCTATGAAAATACACCTGTAATTAATATTTGACCACAGCCCACGACTCAACCAGTCTACATTTTTTCCTTGTCAGAGGAATAGAGGGAAAATGTCATTCTGACCCACAGATCACTCAGGAACGCTAAGGAGGCAGATTTTTCCCAGCAAGTAGAAACATTTCTGCTTCAAGAAAACAATGTGAAGCATTTATTCATTGCAACTTTGCTCACGTTTGGATTGAATCCAAACACCAGTCCTCATAAGCTGCAACATAAATGTCCAGCATGGTTTATTCCTGCTTTTGTTGTTGAACAGGATTGGGATCAAAAGTCGCCAGGAGATGATTGGTAAACCTGCACCCACAGATTTAATGACGCGTGGTCTCTAATAATAATTGAGCAGACCCAATCTGCAGTGTTGACAGTGTTTGCAGCGGATTATGTCCAAACATTCCCATTCTTATAGATGTGTCTGGGGGGAAGGTGTTGCAGGAGAGAGAGCATGTGTCCACATAAGGTGTATGCATCTCTTTCTTGGTCCACCCAGCTCATGACGCAGCAACACAAATAAACAGCATCAACCAAACTGCTCTGGGAATACAAACGGAGATCAAAATTAATAACATGGAAATGAGCGACTCTTTAGTGAGTCGAGATGTTTTTCTGTTTTGTTTGAGCAAGCTGGGTGGTTTTCACTTCGGTACTAAATGATCATTTTTATTAACTTGTAGAAGCAATGATGTGGGGGTTCTTAGAACCTTCATAGGACAGTAGATATAACAAAAAAATTGAGAGATTTTCTTTACATAATGTGAAACGCATTGCTTTATTGTTTGACACGATAGGAAAGTCAAAAGACCAGCAGGCAAGACACCAGAGAGTCAGTTGTGCAGCTCCACAAGTCTGGTTCATCCTTGGGAACAATTTCCAGATGATTGAAAGTGCTGCATTTATCCTTTCAAACAATTATACACAAATGGTGGGAATGTCCAACCAGCATAATGCAGCAGGAGGAGCTGGTGCTAATCATTAAACAGATGGCATCATTATAAGAACATTATACAGAAATGTGGAAGCAACATCTAAAGATGTCAACCAGGAAGTAAAAGCTTGGGCACAGATTCATGTCATCCAGATGGACAATAAGTGGTTACAAAGTGGCTTAAGAACAACAAAGTCAACGTTTTGGAGACAAAAACAAATATAGAGGTCTCAAAAAAAGACCAAATGGGACAAAATCTCTAACTGAAGGATTTATTTATCGCCAAAAAGAGCATTTTTAAACAAGAGGTTTGACTAAACAATCATTTTTGCTTTCAACATGGCAGAGAAGTACATGTACAAAAAGGTCAGTGTATTAAATTGCTGGCCAACCTGTCTGTAGTAGTAAAACAAACTGCATTACATGATAACCAATATGCAGGTAAACAGACATAGAAACGTCTTAGGAAATAATGATCTTTTAATGATCCAGTTTGTGGTTGTTTGCTGATAACATTCTCTCAGAACATCTTTAGATTGGATAATGTGTTACTTTTCGAGGATTTCTTGGCCTGTGTTTGTGACCTGGCACAGCCAGGAGAAAGGGAAGTAACATTAAAGAAACCTAGGTGGTAAGGTTTAACAATTTAGAGGTTTATTGTTTGGGTTTGACAAAAATAAAAAGGTAAAAAAAATAATAATGAAAATGTGGGGCCTTACAACAAAAATGTACTAAATAAAACAAAATCCACAAAACAATCAGAGTTGTAAATCAAACATCTTAAACTAAAATGAACTTTCAGTACAGGTTAAACAAAAAACAAACTACAAATCTATAATCGAGATACAAAGATCCCCCAGAGGGACAAAGCGAGTTACACAAGCTATCAAAGCTAACAAAAGCTGTCAGAGCTGACTAAGCTATCAGAGCTAACAAAGCAAGTTTACAACAGTCAATACAAACATCCAACAAAGTGGCAAGCTGTCTGAACAAAGAAACAGCCACACCTTCTCCCAGGAAGTCCTTGGTTTTTAAAGGGAGGCCTCAACAGTGATTGGTGGAGCCGGCAATTGATGACCCAATGACGGTAGGCCTCAAGTTGTGCCACAGGACAACAGGGCAGCACCCACTTCCAGATGAAATCAGTCTGATTAGCCACTGCATAAAAACAACACAGAAAAGGCCACTGGCCGTAACAACCTGCTTCATGTTGTCAGATACTACGTGTCTAGCAGTAGAATCAGTGGGTTTGGCTAGTGAAACTGAAAAAAAAGTCGTTAATATTCACGAATAACTTATGATTTCCCAATGGATGAATACGTTTTTATTCCATTTAACAAGTCATACTTTAAAAGTTGACTTGTTTCATTGTATATACTCAGATTGGCTTTGTCTAATGTTATAATTGGCTTGAAGTACTTAGTTTGTCCATTAAAAACAGTAATTGTTAATTTATTCATTGAGTTTCACTGTCACATACATGCAGTTTTTTTACTTTATTTATTTACACTTCATCATTCCATTATGAATAAATCTGTAGTGAATGACATATTACGCTAAACTGATAATTCATTCATTATTCAATGTAATTATTCTTCAGATCTATTATTAATCGCCTTGGAGTCCCTCAAGGTCTCAGGTTTGGCCACCTGTTCTTCATGAAGTGTCTCACAAGGCAAACAGCATTTGACAGAGTTTTCCTCTCTGGTGAGTTTGCAGAGGGTCAGTCCCAACACGGCGACTGATGACTATGGTGACGAAGGAGGTGATGGTGATGATGACATGCAGCAACGCCTCTGTATGTGTCCGTATGTGGAGTGGCTCTCCGAGAAAAAATCTGAACGTATCAGAGTGGATCAGATGTGATATACATGAAGTCCCTCCCTTTCCCCCCCAACCCTGCGTGAAAATAAAATTGCTTGGCTATATTTGGAAAGAGCTGATGTCACAAGTGGTTTGAGCAAAGAGCTTATAAACAGTGACAGCCTGACAAACCACCGTACTGCTCAACAGACAGACGAAGACGAAACGTTACAGCCAGTGAGTACCTGCTAGTTCCTATATGTCTTTCTTTTCTTTCTTTTTTTTTACTGACTCTAAATTCTTGCTTTAAGTTTGGACTTTTACAGATGTTTTGTTTTGGTTTGTGATGGAAGATTTCTGCTAAATCTGTTTTTCTTTTTCAAGATTTTCAAAGGCAAGTGATTTTTATCAAGCAAGAATGTAAAACTATTACCAAAAATCTGGACTATTCTATCAAAAATGTAAATCAGTTTCATTCTAAAACAAATGTGTATAAATCATGACAAGAATTTAAATTTTTCCACTAATATTTTTTGATTAAGAAATAATTCACTCATCAAATCCTCTGCATATTTATTGAATGGGTATTAATAATCAAATGTCTATGAGAAATGACTGATATCAGCTTCTATTATTTTTAACATCATATTGAAATCTGTTTTTTATTATCCGTTTTTCTTTAATAAATGTTTTTCTTTACCAATTTGCATGTCATTCTATACAAAAACATTTCTATAAAGATGTATGTTGTGATGTGATGAAATAGTAATTACACACTTTAGAACATTTCAAGTAGCATCAAATAAAACAATACTGGTAGATGATGCAGTTAAAGTACCAGATTTAATTTTTTATGCATCTTTTTAATAAATGGTAACCCTAACCCTAACTGTAGAGAAGTGGACAAAACAAAGTCTAACGTTGAGGAAACCCTTTGTGTTTCTCCAGGAAGTCATCAGCATCAGAAACACCATGTATCACCTCAGAGTGTCTGTGTTTCTCCTGGCGGCGCTTGTGTTGCTCCACTGCATCTCAGCCGCTCCAAACCACAGGTGAGCAGCAGCAAAGGAACTGAGCTGGAGAATCTATGAAGTGGACAGTGGTTCTGTAACTTAGCTTTACTGATCAAATCCATTCAAACATGAACCTGAATAGCTACACAAAACTCCCTGCGTTATTCTCGAGACTCTGTAATGTGCTGACTGGAAGACACCTCAGCTTGTGCGTGTAACTGTGAGACTGAAAGTAAAGTCATACACCTCTCTGAGAAAGCACTCCGTTGTGCAACCCTAGGACGGCTAAGTGGCCACTTTCTCCCCTCTCACTTGGTCTCTCAGGACTAGCAGCTGGTTTAAAGAGGGTATCATCAGTGTGAAATGCTTTGACCCTTTTCCATCTTTAATCCAGGTACTTTAGTCCCGGCTCCTCCTCCGAGGAGCAAGACAATGCTCTTCTAGACAAGGAGAGCTGGTCCCTGCCTGAGCTGATCTCTGACCCTTTCCTCGGCCTCATGGGCCCGCGGCCGCAGCGGGGGCTAACAGCAGCGAACAGGTTGGCGCTCATGAACTGGCTAAGGGAACTGGCTTTATCGTGTTAAGACACGACAAAAGCAAATACTAACGTTTTTTTTGTTTGTTTGTTTTTATACGTTCCAGTCATCACTTACAGAAGAGAAAGTGCAACACAGCTACTTGTGTGACCCAGAGGTTAGCAGACTTCCTGGTCCGGTCCAGTAACACCATCGGAACGGTCTACGTCCCGACAAACGTGGGCTCAAGCACCTACGGCAAGAGAGACCTGCATCAGCCTCCCGACTACCTGCCTTTCTAGTACAAGACTGGGAGAATATCCCAATGACATAAGGATCATGTGTTACAATGAATGTGAGAATGACGACTCCATAAGATGACTTTTTTATATATATATAATTTGATAAGCATCAAGACTACAGTGCCTTTGATTTAAGCCATCTGAATCCATGTATGTTTTCTTCCAGCTTTGTGAATGTCGTAAATCACAGCACTAATGAAAAGGGAAAAAAAAAATTCAACAAAAAATAGAATAATTATAAAATATTCTGTCAGACAGAAGAAATATAAAGCCCTTTAATATGAATCATCTGAGATGTTTTGATAATAAAAATGTTGAAATTTGTGTCTGATTCTTGCAAGACATTTCTGTTTGAGAGCAAGATGCCAACGGAACCAATAAAAGTATTTCTTCCTCAACAGGTTGGGAGGAAAAACATTTTGTGTCCCTTGCTCGTTATTTCAGACTGCTTTTGAATGTGTCTGTAAGTCACAGGTAACGAATGAGCTATTTAATCGTGTTTATTAAATGTTGCCACAGGTAACCCTAAAGTAATTGGCACACCTATGATATTTAAGCATTAAAATTAGCCTGGAAACACACAAGCTTTGAATATTTATAAATCTTCAGGTTTGGTCTATTTCGTCAATATACACAACAACCACGGGTGTCCCAATCCAGTCCTGGAGAGCCAGAAAATGTCAGAGGATGTCAACAGGACGATTGTTTGGTCGGCACTCAACAAATGTGACCTTTATGGAAGACTGATCTGAAGAAAGTCACTATGGAAAGGAAACCAGAAGAAACCTTCTCTGCAGTTTGCCATGAGCCATTTTAGATCCCATCCACATGAGGGTGTTTTTTATTATTTTATAAAATGGATTGTCAGTTATCGGTTTTTAAAATACCCACATGTCCAGTTGAGAACATTTCTAGAAATGTTTTGAGCCGCACGGAAACGCCAAAAACAGGTCAAAACGCTGTTTTCACTCTCATATAGAGCATAGAACATGTACATAAAATCTTCACAAAAGATTAGTTTTGATGAACTTTATGCAGCTGCAGACATTAAAGGTGCTGCACAATATACACCGTTGGGGTCATAGGTAAGGTTTGGCTAATACGTCAGTGTTTTCACAACGGAGGCATTAAAATTTTCTCTCTTTAACTTGTGTCCTACCTTTTATGAAGGTAGGACACTTGATACCTAAGTGTATAAACTGTACTATGTTTGTCTCTCTTTAACCATAAAATGTAGTTCAAGCTCAGTCTTATTGCTAGAAGATGCTTTGTGCCTTTGCACTTTTCTGTCTGCTTTATCCTTTCTTTCTGTTCTGTCTTGAATCACTGTGTGACAAAGACCTTAAGATGGAACATGTTGTGACCAGGGGCGGATCTACTGGGGTGGCATGGGGTAGCAGTTGCCACCCCAAACGAGAGCCTTGCCACCCCTGTTGCCACCCCAGCTTGCGACAATGAATTCAATAAATAGTCATGGTAAATCGGACACTAAGCGCATAAAACTCTTTTTTCCAACAACATTGAATGCAACACAATGTAACCTTACACCCACCGCTAGCAGGAAGTGCGAGAGAAGGACCTTTCCATACGCCTGCAGCATTGATGTATATATATATATATATGTTACTGGACTGGACATTAGTGATTTATTGTAAGTCACACATGCACCATTGCTGTCCACTGAGTCAGGAATATCGGTGGTCAGGAAAATACTACAATCACGCAAAAATCAGAACAACAGACTTAGCAGTTAATTCCACCATAGATAATGGTAATAAGGGCTTCAGATTTCACAAGTGAGGAAAATATTTTTTGTATTAATTACAGAGTTTATTTGTAGGTTGATAATTGTTAATTTTATTTACTTTTTGTTTTATTATTTTTTGTTTTATTTTCTAAATTTAGACAGGAAGTAATGTGGGTCAGTCCACTTTCTATAAGTCCAGGGGCCTGGTGAAGGACCAGCAGGCATTTGGGTTTGGGGCAGATGGTTTTTACCAGAACAATAGTGGTAGCATGAGAACAAATGAAAGTTTTTATCTCTGTAATTGTTTGGTGAAAGAGGAAAATAAATCACCACGAACAATCAATAAGTTTGGACATTGAACCTTGTTTTTTCTGTGTCGAGAAACTTGACCCCAGTGCCTTAGTCGTGGTTTGGTGGAACTTTTATTGAATGTTTGTCTTTGCAAACAATCAGAAGAGGTTCTGTCTAGTTTGATTCTTCACCTGTTTATCAGCTTTATTGTACCTTTATTGTGGTTCACTGCAGCTGCTGCAATTCCTAAGCAACAAAAACTGAGCTAATCCCCTGTGTTCGCAAAACAAAGTGATATTTATAACAGTCGTCAAACTGCGGCTCCTGCAGGATATTTAAAATAAAACTATTGACCAATATAAATAGAAATTCGCCCCTTCTTGCATCTTGACAGAACTAACAGAAACTAAACTGATTATAGATTTATATCAAACATCAGTTTTCTAATCATTATTTTAATACATATTTAATAGATATATCCAATAACAAATGATGGCGCTACTAATATTTTTGTGACAGATTTCTCCTTGTCCTGTATTGGGATAAAATGGTTTTCTGGACACAATGAATCAAACAGAGAGCAATAGGCGCTGTCCAGTCCAGTAAGACATATCAATTAGCAGGAGAATGAAAGACGCCCCCCTCTTGCCACCGCATAAATATTTTTCTAGATCCGCCCCTGGTTGTGACCACAGTGACACAAGTAGTGAACTTTATAAGAGCCAAAGTTCTGAATCTCCGCCAGTTTAAGCCTTTTCTGGAGGAATGTGGGTCGGAACACGCAGACGTGCCGGATCACACCGAGGTGAGATGGTTAAGTGGAGGAAATATACGGAAGCGCTTCATCACAGAGACACGTAGCTGCAGTGAGAGCTTTTAAAACTAAACTGTACCTGTGGGAAAATCAGATGCAACACGGAAACCTGGGCCATTTTCCCTGCTGCCAAACCATAAAAACGCAGTTCACTGTGCAGCAGTGAGTTCACCCACTAATCAGTTGTGACCGATACGTTTTTCAAGATCAATCTAAAACACGACTTAATCAGTTAATAAATAACTTTTTTTCCCATTTCCTATTGTTTCTGAACTCTTAATGTTTTGTTAGTGCAGCTGTGCAACATGTCGATCATGGAAGGTTTTGAGTCGATCTTGGCTTTAGGTGACACGTCCTGTCTGGCTGGCTTAAAAACCTTCATAACTTTATTAAAAAACAAAAAAAGCCTCATTCTAGGACAGAATATCAACAAAGCCACTCAGCTTTTAGAGTTTAATAAACACTGATAAATTACAAAATTGTGACATATACAATCAATGCTTACAAAAATCTCTATATAGAGCATGCAACTATGCATATGTAAAATATTTTATTAGTATTTTCTTTCTGCATGTCTATTTTGTTATAGGAAAGTATTGCAATATCCAAACCTGCAATTTATCAAGATTTTTAAATCATAGCTAGATCACCAGACATATTTTGTCTTTACAGAATTATAGTATTAAAAGTATAAACAAGGGCACAATGCAACCTTTTAGTGTTCAACATTTTTCGTCATCTGACAAGTCTACTCCACTTTATTCACCAAAAACATTATTTTTAATTCACCAAAAACTGCTTTGTAATCTGGAAGGTTTGCTACGTTGAGCTCCAGTTAGCCACCTTATCTCACTATGCCAGAGGCAACTGTGTCATGCGTCACGGGCAAAAGGTCAAAGGTAACAAGATGACCGTATGGCTTATTATGTTATACAAAAAAGAAACAAAAAGCAAATAATTTTAGTACATGCTTTAATGTGTCAGAAGACGGCTTAGGAAATAATAAAACCAAAAAATATACCTAAAGTTCACGCAGCCCCCTCTCTGCACGTGTATGTAATGAATCCCTAAGCAAAAATTCAACCTGTAAGACTCTTCCGGCATCACCTATCACCACGCCTTCACCCCAGCCAATCAGGACGCACCACCTCTCTACCTCGATCCAATCACCTGGCAAGAGCTCATTCAAAAGGCGAAGCAACCAGAGATCTACCCGCTTCAACCCCCCTCCTCCCCGTTTCCACTCCAGGTCCCCTCAAGACTCCTCTCTCCAAGCTCTCTTACCATAATCTGTTCTATATTCTAATTTGTTTCATTTTTCTGTCAGTGCCAGTGAATCGTCATTGGCAAAACATCTAGGCGTTTTTCACAGTTACGCTATAAATCTAAACATGACTACAGCTAGTGTATGTAGCATTTTGTTTTCAACAATTAACATAAAAATGAATTCAAATAAATAAATAAAAAAAACTCGAGGCTTTCAATTACACAATCAAGAGTCCTGCAAATCATTTATGCCCCACTTTTCCTCAATTTATCTCCAAAGTCATGTGGTATGCAGTGATTGCATCTAGTGCTTATTAGTCATTGTTTACCCACATCACCTTTAATGGTGCAGCTGCAATCACAATATTGCCTCCCATATTGTCATGTGTCGTCCTCCGACGGCGCTTACTCAGGGTAATGAAAATCAAGAGCGAAACGGTGACGCACGGCATCAACCCCTGTTTGATTAGCAGCGACCCGATCATCTCAGACGCTGACATCAATACCCCCGCGCGTGGCTGACACCTGTGTAAAAGGCTTTTCGAAAATAGAACAAGTGGCGGCTTTTGCTGATGAGTCCAAAAAAAGAGAGAGAGAGAGAGAGAGAAAAAACAAACAACGCAGCCATTATCTGACAAACACTCCCCGTGTCAAGATCTGTCGATTACTTCATGTGAGGCCTGCAAATGGGCTCTGTTGACGGGTTGTTTATCGTGACAGTGATTATGGTTGATGAAGGCTTTGATGGAATTTCAGCGTATATATTAATAACAATGAGCTGTAACTTTCCCCATAGGGTAACACCTACCTGGTCCAGACCTAAATCCAGTTAAAAATCTGTTCTAAGATTCAGTCTAATGTAGATTGAGATGATTTGCAAGGAAGAACAAGTAAAAAAATAAATAAATAAATCTCTCTTTATGTGAAAAGGTAGTAAAGACAACCCCAAAATGTTTTCACCTGTAACTGCAACAAAAGATGGCTCTTAAAAGTAAAGACTCATCAGAGGCTGAATGCAAACACACACATGCAACCACAATTGTAAGATTTTTGGTTGGATTTTTCATCTCAATTTCACAATTATGCACAATTTTTTGTGTTGGTTTGGCATACAAAGTCCCAATAATATGTGAAAAGCTTAAATTGAATCCATTTACCTGAATAAGAGAATTTTGGTTATAAAAACAGTAAGTAAAATTTTAAAAACAACTGAGAGTAATTATGCTTATGTGCTTGGCCACGTCTAACAACAAATCTCCAATACAATGACTGGAAAACATAAGAGAATCCAACCCCAGATATATTTGGGAAGATATAGATGTGAAATGGGACATTAACTGGACAACGTATGTAAAAATATTCACAAAGCTGAAACTTCAATTGCTTCTATTAGTTTCTCCATTTGGATGTAAACAATTTAAAAATAACCTCTGAAGAAATGGGAAATAAAAACATTAGCATTATACACCTTCCAAAAATGAAATGAACAAAATTATTTCACAAACAATGCGTGCACAAATAAATAAACGGGGGGGGGGGGACAAATCCAAAATCACTAATTCAAATTGAAGTTATGACGCTGGCTAACAGCTGTGAAAGCGCAAATGATTTTTGCGCCATCTAGTGGAGAGCAGATGCAAACTGCAATCTTCAATTGCAACCTTTTTTCACGTGCGAGTAATACTCACGAAGATATTGCTTCAAACACATCATGTCAAAGTCTTATATACGTTTAACTTTACATTTAATTGTGGTTAAATGTTTTTAGTCAACCTGACATGTTGGTCGTTTAAAAAAAACATGCCTGCTGCTTGCCGTAGATAAATGTAAATACGGAAGTGACGTAAAACCAGCGTTGTATTACAGAGTGCTAAACCAGGATTGATAGATATACACTGACATATTTTACATTTTTAAGAGTCATGTTTGATGTGAACCTTTTCTTATAGTTTATTTGCTTTTGTATTAAGTGTCGGACAAAACCTTAGACAAGCCAAACTCATTTGGCGGTTTGAAAGTGATGCTTCCTAAGTCGTTAGCACTGTTAGCATGTTAGCTTTTTGAGTTATGGAGAGTAAAAAGGAGAAAACGTTTAAGTTTGTGGTGGTCGGAGGTGGCATTGCGGGTGTAACATGCGTGGAGCAGGTAAACACAAAACCTACGGCTGTAACTAAAAGCTCTAAAATCTATGTTAGCATCAGAGTGTTGCTAAAGTAAAGGTCTGTCTCCATGTTTTAGGGAGTCTTCATTACATTTGCTCAATTCAGGTTAAATTTATCGAATATTTAGGCTTGTAAAATGTGGACTGACCTCCTTATAGATTCTTTAACACCAACTTTGTCATCTCTAAAGCTGTGAAATAATTTGTTTGTAAAAGTGTATACATGTGGTGCCACCATAAATATAATACAGCTTTAAAACAACATCCCTAGAATAATCATCTGACTTGGATTAGTCCACACGACTAGTCTTTTTAGTATTTAAGAAAGAAATGCACAATTGTTAATAAAGCACATTTTTAAAGAGATCCCATCTTAGACATAAACAGTTTTTAAGAATCTGAAAAAACAATAACATGGCCTCATGGTATTTACACAGAACTTTTAAACAAAAATGTCTACATATTCTAACTTCTACACCTAAAAATCATCTCCTCTGGCAGCTATCATCTCAGTTTCCATCAGAGGACGTGGCTCTTATTACATCAGGTCCCCACATCAAAGCGGTGACCAACTATAAACAGGTGAGTAGGTGAACTCTGGAGATTTTATTAAACTCCCAACTGAAAGGAGATCGATGTTGATGTTCATCCCGTTCCTTGTCCCGTTCATCAGGTGTCCAGAAGACTGGAGGAGTTCGACGTGGAAGTAAAACCCTCCAGTGTTTTAGAGGAGAAACATCCCAACCTGACCATCATTCATTCTGCTGTAAAATCCCTTCGCACACATTCACACGTAAGGAGTAAACCTCAGTATGTCCTATTGGCGCCGCCTTGTGGCCACAAGGTTACAGCACACAGCTTAATGGCACAGTGAAATTGGTTGAATCTTGTTGCAGAATTGATTAATTCCCCCTCCTCAACAGATTTTTTTTTTTTTCTGTCACTCAGTGTGTGGAAACCGCAGACGGTCGAGTGTTTGGTTACCAGAAGCTTTGTATATGTAGCGGCGCCCGTCCGAAACTCCTGACCCAGCAGAACCCGCATGTCCTCGGGATCCGGGACACAGACAGCGCACAGGTACCAACCAGGTCTTTGAGTTCCAGTGAGGTTTACATTTGTCATCATTAGAATACATTTTATTTTAATTTTGCTATTTTAAGTAGTGAATCGAATATTTTTGTGTTCAGGTGGAACGTTTTGGTCAACAAAGTTTGAATTTATTACTCATTTTTCGAAACCACGCCTCATTAAATGCTTCTATATACCAAACCACACGTGTAAAGCTTTTGTTGTAGTACCTGCTGCCCACTTGACCACATATTTGGATGGAAATGATAGTTTATTTTGCTATGGACACCAATGAGAACTCTAACTCACTTCAAAATGACTTTAAGAATAGTTTCATCAGACTGAATGTCCCTGATCACTGAAACCATATCTAAAAGTAGATCAAAATTAAATTTAGTCATTTTTTCCTGAAACAAAAGGTGGTCTCACATGTCACCAAAATGATGACTGTTGTTAATTTGACTAAATCCACTATGAAATAAAATATCTATGTCCTGTCTAAAAAATATTGACAGTCTATGCCTCGTAATCAGCAGTAATACTTGTTTGGTTGCATTAGATTTGCATCTTTAGCTACAATTCAACGAACTACTACTGAAGACATGAGTATAAATCAGTAGAAATTCCTGAAATGATTAAGCTGAAGATCCAAGCAGTAAAGTTTGAAATAGTAACATTTTGCTCTGAGGTTACACAGCACCACACATGTCATTGTGTTTGGGTTGCAGGAGTTTCAAAAGCGGCTATCCAAAGCTAAGAGAATCGTCGTCGTCGGAAACGGAGGAATCGCACTGGAGTTGGTGTAAGTCGACAGTGCAAAGCCATTTCTCCTTATTTTAACCTGCAACTGTTGCCTGTATTTATTCCTGTGGTATTGATGTGTTGTTTTTTTTTGTTTGTTTGTTTGTTTGTTTTCCAGGTATGAGGTGAGGCGCTGTGAGGTGATCTGGGCCGTGAAGGACAAAGCCATTGGAAACACCTTCTTTGACGCGGGAGCGGCGCAGTTCCTCATCCCGTCACTGGAGGGCGACAAAGAGCAGGCGGCCGCTCCGTGCAAGAGGCAGCGCTTCACCACCGAGGAACCGGCGCCGGATGCGGCCCAGACCTTCACAGCCGGTACTTAGGATGTTTCTAGGTCTATTACGGTCTATCTGGTTTCCTTGATGCTGTTTGTTCTCCAGCCCATTGGTAGCATTGGAGTTTATTCAAGGATTTCAGATAGAAGGGAACCAAACCCAAAATGTGTATTATATGCCTGATCACAAAATTAGGGCTGGGAGATAAATCGATTCTATCCATTAATCAAATTTTCTGTTTTTGGAGATTACATTTCTGGAACATTGTGTTTTTAGCCAACAACTATTTTGGATGACAAGGTTTTTTTTTGTGGTTTTTTTTAAGATTAATTCACAAAATTGATCTGAAAAATTTAAACTCATGGTTGAAAACTGAAATTAAATACATTTTTAAAGATATTTCCTGTCATTTTTTTTTTTACAAAATCATAAATGACATTTAGTTTAAAAAAAAAATCTGAGATTTGATTTTTAAGTTATATCACCCAACCCTGTGCAAAATATCCATATTGCTGCTGTTACTGTGCTGCTCTTTCAGCAAAAGGCATTGTTTTTTTCTTTTGTCCCCATTCCCAGATGAATATTCCCGCGGGCAGAACCCCGGTCCGGTCAAGTCAGGCAGTTCTCTCGGCCCGGACTGGCACCGAGGAATCGAGCTGCAAGGAGCGGAGCAGGTGGGACGACGTGTGTTTGCTCTATAACCCTCCGCATGTTAAACATTTGATTGTTTCTCACGTATCTCTGCTTTTTTCTGTTTCTGCTCAGGTGTCGCGCAGAGTTTCAGTGGAGTATCAATGTGAAGTGGAGCACATCTTCACCTCAGAGGAGTTCCTCGACTCCTCAAAGCAAAGTCCAAAACCCGACACTGGTGGGAACTCTTCTTTCTTCTCTAACTCTTCCTCTGCTCCCCCGCTTTCCTCTTTTCTTCTCTCCCTCTGCCTCTCACCCCCTTTTGCTTTTCTTCTCTCCCAGGAAGATCCTGGCCGGTTTACGTCCAGTTGACCAATGGCGAGACGTTTGGCTGCGACTTTGTGGTCAGCGCCACCGGCGTCGTCCCGAACACGGAGCCGTTTCTCCACAGCAACAATGTGAGAAAAAACTTTGGTGGAATACCTAAAAGCTGCCTCAAAGCTGAACAAAACGGCATAAAGAAAGTCTTTTTTTGGGGGGACTATTAAATGATATGTTTGAATCTCTTCTTCCAGGGTGGAAATAAAGTAGATCTCAGTGCACAAGTTTGAATTTATTGCAGGTTTTCTTGTAGCTGTAATCACAGAAAACATTTTAATAAGTTGTAAAAGAAAAAAAGGGTGTTGTAACACATTTTGCCCAAAAATTATCACAATAAACGATAATATTAATGTTTTGACATTATTTTGCAATTGCCATTATGTCACTTGAAAATGGTCTCAAAACAACATTATCTTATTTGCAGTGACTTCAGGGACAATTTATCATCCAGGAAAAAATGTTACCTCATTTATTTGCTAATTATCACAAGGAAGAAAAATCTAATCTTTGTTATGAAACAGAACTTTACTGAATCAATTATAGCTCATTATAGCTTGATAGAGTTTTATATTTTGTAAACGTGGATCATCTTTCTTTGGTTTCTTGAGACAGATTTGTTCCATAAACAGAAAGACCAAGCTTAGTTCTGATGTTGTTCTCTCTGATAATCAAATAATAATAATAATAATAATCACATGTTATTGCTTGATCAGGATCTTTCTTTCCCACTTTTCCCATCTAGTTTTCATTGGCAGACGACGGCGGCCTTCAAGTAGACCATCACATGATGACATCAGAGCCGGATGTGTACGCTGCAGGGGACGTGTGCAGTGCATCCTGGGAGCACAGCCCACTTTGGCAGCAGGTAGAAGTACTGGAAAATGTATTAGTTTGAAAAGTATTACAGTACAAACAGTCGAGGATCTTAGCAGACTACATCTGGTGTAAAAGAACAGGTGTGTGTGTGTGTGTGTGTGTGTGTGTGTGTGTGTGTGTGTGTGTGTGTGTGTGTGTGTGTGTGTGTGTGTGTGTAGATGCGGCTCTGGACGCAGGCCCGTCAGATGGGCTGGTACGCGGGCCGCTGCATGGCGGCCGACGTTCTCTCCGAGCCGATCGACCTCGACTTTTGCTTCGAACTCTTCTCACATGTCACCAAATTCTTTAACTACAAGGTAAGCGACGCTTTGCTCCTCCAGCTAGCCGAGCTGCGCAGACGCCAACCAGTGATTAAGTTGAGGAAGCCATTTTTTTCATCGTTTCTGCTTCTTCCTCAGGTGGTCCTGCTGGGGAAGTTTAACGCCCAGGGGCTGGGGTCCGACCACGAGCTGCTGGTTCGCTGCACCAAAGGCCAGGAGTACGTCAAGGTCAGCGCCGGTGTTAGGAGGATTTCTGCAGTATCTCTGTTAATGTCGCTTGTGGTTACATGAGGCACAGCACTGCAAAAACAGAAAATCTTACCAAGTTTATTTTTGCTCTAGTTTCAAATATCTTATTACACTTAAATTAAGACAGAGCTAAAGTACAGGTAACTTTTCAGCAAGTTATTTTAAGTAAGTAATTCCTTAATATTTATGAATAACTAGTACTTTTTCATCAGTATTAAGTAGTTTTTTACTTTAAACCATCTTCTGTATCATGACAAACGTTCATTTATCGTGCAAACTACCTAATCCTCATTTTTTGATACGTGTTTGTGTTTATATATAAATATTTTGCTCGTGATAGCATGAACAAAGATTCTGAATAAGTTTTATGTTTTAATTTGGATGACAGAAACCAAATTTTCACATACACGGATGATACGGTTGTCTAGTCCCTCTTTCCCCCCCGTCACTGTAACCAGACGACGCATTGTTGTCAAAAACCTCCAATCAGAATACGCGCAGAGTTAGTTTGTGACAGAACGCCGCCTCTCTCCACGGGCAGGTGGTCCTCAGCGGGGGCAGGATGGTGGGGGCCGTGCTGATCGGAGAAACCGATTTAGAGGAGACGTTCGAAAACCTCATCCTCAACCAGATGGACCTGACAGCGTACGGAGAGGAGCTGCTCAACCCGGACATCGACATCGAGGACTACTTTGACTAATCGCTGCCTTCCAAGTCTGGATAACCATGAAGAAAAAGACATTTATTTTATTATTAAGTAGGTAAAAATCTGATTTTGAGGAAAAATGAAGACTTTTTTCTTCTTACATGAATTATCACCTCAATCTTTTGCCAACTCATTGATCGATTGAGTTGAGTTTGACAGATGAAGGCAAATTCACAAATACAAAATGTTCATTTAGAAGTTTTTAAAACAAAATATTGTGACGTTTTATGACTGGAGAATTATGCACACAATAAAACCCATCTTGATAAATTCTATGTGCTCAAATGTTCAAAATATTTTCAAATCTGTCAGGACAAAAAATTAGTCCAGAAAAATCTGGCTGGAATTTAAGTTGTTGGAAACCAAAGAAGCATCTGAGATGGGTCGAGTTTAGATATTAAAAAATAGCTATGTTTGCATCACTGTAAATGTGTATAATTATTTGAAAACAAAAATAAATTATTTTTCGAAAAAAGTGACATTTTTGTCTTTGTTGTCGCAAATTCGCCCTAAATACACACTGATATTTAGCCATATAAAGCCTAGTTGTGTTTAAGATTGTTTTTGAGTTTATTATCAACCCCATTTCCTAAACTAAATTAAGATACTGTCGTATCACTTATACTCTCAAATTTCATTGTCTAATCTTAGTACACACACACACACACAATAGAATGGTATCTAACACTGGACCTCTGCAAATATTTTGCCAAAACAAAGAAAAAGAAAGGACAAAAAAATGCTCAGATCTAATTATAGTTTACTTTTTATCCCATTCACGGAAATTAATGTTTGGGAAACGCTATGTCATTTCTCACGATTTTAAAAATACCATCCGTATAATCGAGCTCGGTGGTGGCAGCATTATTTTTAGAGAATCTTACCATACCATATGTACTTTATTTATAAAGCACTTTAAAACAGCCACAGATGATACAAAGTGCTGTACATTAAAAAACATCATAAAATAAAATAAAACTCTTATAGTTTAAAAACAAAAACATAGACTTTAAGACTAGATCCTACTGGAGTTAAAAGCCAAGTAAAATAACTGGGTTTTAAGACGAACTTTAAAATGACGCTGAATACATAATATTTAGATTTATGAGAGAAATCCTGAGACTGAATGTGGAAAATTGGAGATATTTACTGTGAAAATTGTAGCTATTTATATATTTTTTTTTCCATTTGATTTTGGGGCTACTTTGTTTAATGCTAATAGGTTAGTAGGTCAATTAAATCCACCATGATTTAGTAAAAAAAAAAAGAAAAGGCACTAATATTGCAAAAATGCAAAATGAGTGATTTCTTTTTTTTCTTTTTTTTTTACCTAAGCACTTGATGACTGAGTCAAAAGTGGATTTAAAGTCCGAACTCCTCATTTGAGATCAGACTATATTTTTTATTGTTTTCCTTTGTTGATTTACTTGAACTCTTGTGTAACATGACCTTGTATTTACCAGATCAGTGACTTTGCAGCAAGAAGTCGCCAACAGTGAGTGAGGCGTCTCTGCTGGCTGACCTGGGTTGGCATAGTAACAAAGTTTTATGTCTTGAGGGAATTATGGAAAATTACCCAGCATAGAAAAAACATGAGAATTATCTCAGGGAATCTCTTCCAGGTTGGAAAGAAAATACAATTTTTTTTGTGTGTGTGAGTGAGTGCGTGTGTATGTGTGTGTGTGTGTGTGTGTGTGTGTGTGTGTGTGTGTGTGTGAAGGGAGCGTCCTGCTAACTGTCAAGAGGGAGAGTCAACAGAGACACGCGTTTGAAGATCCAATTAAAATCCCTGTTCATATGGAGACGCTGGATTAGAGTTGGTTTGGAGAGAACTCAAGAATCAACCTATTTATTATGAAGGGTTGCTAAGTAACCAGGCAATCAGGCCTGGTATGCTGTGGAGGAACAGAGAGGGTCAGCGGGTTTTTTTATCGCTGTCATGGGAATACAGCAGGAATTTTAGTCTCCGTTCAGAGTTTTTCTTTCTTTATCTTTTAGATTTTTTTTTTAAAATTTTATATTTCGAAAGAACTAATCAATTTTCTTAAAGAGTCTCGGAACCTGCAAGATAGAGCCATTCTGCAAGAGGGAGGGACGAAATGCCTCAGAAAACATTTAACATTTTGGAGAGTCTCTTTCCGAGAAACGTTCTCATGAATCAATCACCAGTAAAGGTGGAGTTAAACAGTACCAAGTGTTTTCTGGAGGCCACAGTAGCTTCAGAGCTGATGTGTTATTTCTTCCAATCCTATTGGCTGATATGTGGGCGGATAACCTGCTGGAGCACCTGACTCCAGGACAGGTTTCTTATGGGCGGTTCCTCATGCAAAAGTAAAACTTTCCACTATTCTTTATTATTATTATTGAGCAATTATTGTTCCAACTGCGCTTTTTTGTTAGGTAAAAAAAACTGTAATTTTGATCAAGACCTCTGGAAGAGGAGAAAAAAGGAGAAATGTTCATGTTTTTTTCTCAGAATTTTGACTTTAGTGCAGAGAAGCTCCTGGGAGCAACCAGCTTCAATGATAGAGGTGTGCGTTGTGAAGAACTACATTTCTGGAGAAATTAGTCAGATTTAATTGGTGAATAAAGTCAGAATTATTTTTTTTCTTTCAGTGGACCAAATTCTGTTCCGGAAAGTCTTTTAAGAGACAAATACTAATCTAAGATACTCATTTCTACCTGGTAGAAATTGTGACTACAGTGAACTATTCATAAGAAGAACGTATTTATTTTAATTCACCCTCTATATTTTGTACTAGCTCATACAATTTCAATAAAATGCATCAAAGTTTTTGATCGGAAAGTAGTAAAAGCAAGGATTTCTCCATTAGCTTCACTCAAGGCCTTTGTCAGCAGAGATTCTGTGTTTTGAAGTCCAAAAAGTTTTTTTTTTGTTTATCTCACAAAGAAAAGACGATAGTCCTTAAATGTGAAGCAACTCATTTTGTTTTCTGGTGGATCTTTTTTCTGAATGGGGGACTGATTTATGAACTATGTAGATAATACTATTAATAATGTTTGGCACGCATCTTAGGAGGGGGGGCATCATGAACCAAAAAAACCAAGTAGTTTTTCTTTGGGAAAAGTCAGAGAATATAGGGCTGATTTTTTTAGGGTTTGTTTGCATGTCAGAGTTAAATACAATTTTTTGTTTTTTCTTATCAAGGAACCACCAGTACAGTTCAGATTTTTTATGAGTTATTCATTTAAGGAAAATTTTGAGTATCCTTATTTCTAACTGAGGTCCTTTGTATATTTGCCCTTCAGTTAGTTGCTTGGTTCTGTTCTTCCTCTCTGGAAGGTTACGTAATACCATAGAAAATTCTTATTAATACTATTGTTTATTATTGTCAAGTACGGCTGAAATATCACGTTAAATGCCTTAACGTATTTTAAACAAGTTATTTATTATTATTTATTATTATGTGACGTGCACATAATATGACTGGTACGGTTCTGGACGTTTGTGTTTATTCGCCTTGGACTCCCGTCTACCATTGAGAAACCAGTAATGAGGGAATTATGGAAAGTTTTATATTTTAAGTCTTTATTAAGTTTCATTAGTTTATGTCTTTGAATGTTTTAGTTATTAGAAATGTAGTAAGTTCTATATTTATAAAGCTAAGGTTAAAACATTATGTGTACTGCGTTAAGCTCCGCCAGCGGTGCGCGCTAATGACATAAACAAGCAGCTCTATTTGAGTCGGTGGCGTTACGCATTGCTAGCGTCAGGGGAAACTTTTTTTTTTCCTTCCCGGATGGGTGGTTCTTTCTGAGAGGCGTTGCCATACAGCGACTGCACCAGGAACATATACCCGCAGCCACTTACTCTATTTCATACGTTGCGCACCGTGTTGCCATTTCTAGCACTGCTTACTTCGCCCTGTGAGATATCTTGTGAAACACTGTGTTCGCCATGGCCGACTACATTCACGTCCCAGACGAGGCTCCCGCTGTGCCCAAAATAGACGTGACGGTCGATGAGAACGACTACCGACCGGGTGCATTGCGGCTAATGAAGGAGCTCAGACCGAGCTGGAAGCCGTCCGAAATTAAAATGAAGGTAATATTTATGTCGTTTTATTTTAGAATACGTTTTTTAAAATTACTTTGTGGAGTGGACTGCATTTTCGCACACTCTAGAACGAAATATGTGAGTTTTTCCCCCCCTCTACTTTCGAGCTAGCTAGCTAGCTGTCCCATTTAAATAAATGTCAGGCTGACGTCAGATGAAACGGAGGGATTATAATATCGTCGCAAGGCGCTGAAAGGACAAATATATGCTATATTCCAACTAGATTACATTTCATAGCATCCAAAAGTGGTGGATAAACGTCTCGATAGAAGCAGATATAGAAGGTGACCCTTTTATTATGAATATTTTAACTTTGCGGTTAGCATCTAGCACAGAGTATTTTGCTTTCGCTTTTTATTGGCTGTAAAACTCTGCTTGCATCCCCGTTTCAGTGGATTTAACAGACCTGGTTATGTATGGCGCAGTTTTCACCGCATAACTATGTAAATTTGTTAGCAGTGGTGTTTCTATCATGGCTGGCGCCCAGGGCGAGGCCATGTTCCCCCCCCCCTCCAAAAAAGAAAAAAAAGGTTTAAGAAAAACGAAAATAATCACAACGGATATGTAGTTTATTATAAATATGGAAAAAATGGGGATTTTAACATTGACACTTAGTTCAGGTTTTTTCCCCCGTTTGTTTTCTCATATAGTTTTAAAGTAATAAAGTTTTATTTGCTGTTGTGACATGTTGTAAAGGTCCATTTCAGTTTGAAATGGACCTTTAGACTTTATTATTATCTGTCTACACTGCCTAACAGCAGAGGTACGTTTTCCCACGGAAACAGGAAATAAGCATAGAAAACCTGTTTGAATCTTGGACAACGTTCCTCCCCCCCCTCATGTCTCCCATATCATGAAGCACCACTACTTATTAGGTCGTGCAGTTAGGCAAGCCGATAATTGGAGCTAAGAGATCAGAAGGATTTCATAAAGCAGCTTTGGAAACTTCTGGAAGAAATGTCGACGAGCGCGTGAGCTCGACTCTCAGGCGTTTGCATTTATGATTTGCATAATTCACGTAATCTAATCCTTTAAGATTACCGATGTCCTAAAGTCAAACAGTACCTGACTCACGCCATCGGCACAGATAAATGCTGTGAGTCACCCGTAAATTAGTCCAAGCGGCGCAGGGACAAAATTTTCCTCTCCTGTGAAGAGCCGGGGGTGTGGCTCAGCTTTGTAAACACAGCCAGGATGGAGGATCACATGCCCCGCTGCCTTTCCCTGTACTCATCAATGAGGCAAAGTGGAGGGTTCAGCAAATACCAGTCGGTCCTCGTGCGTGGAACAATAAAATTCCACGCAGTCCTGTCAGTCTCCGTCAGTCCAAGTCAGAGTAAACAGTCTGTTACGTAGCAAGCTGAGATCCCCCAGTAAATGTCCAGCTTTTTGTGCCGATAGGTCAATTTAAATTGGTCAAACAGTCACACTTCTGTTTCAGCCTGCTTAACTTTATTAATGTTTATCAGATCCTGACCTGCTCTAAGCTTAGTGGTTAAATCCTTCAACACTTCATTTTGTAGTTGACCTATTTTCAACTGGATGCTTTACATTTGAATATATTTTTAACAGAGCAATTCATTCTATGGAAGTACAAACACAATTCAATAGCTAAGCAGGTTTCTGTGTTTGTGGCCACAGCAGATCACTGTCAAGTTAGCCACTGCTCTGCTAATGTTTAACAGATTAAACATAAAAATAGGTTTTCTGAATTTTTATGAATACTTCCAGATTAATTGTATTTCTTCTGTATGTAGGCAACTTTTAGCTAAACTATACTTTATGAATAAATAGACCTGTTACAATAAGACATTTTACTGAATGATAAATTGTCTCAGAGATTATTGTGATAAAAGGTAATATTGTTTCTAAGGCCAATTTCAAGCAATATAAAGTAATGATGGCATAATAACACAAGTTTACCCTATCAAATAATAATAAATATAGATTTTTTTAAAGGACATGTAACATTGGAACTAGAAGATATTTTGAATATCTAAAATTAATAATAATAAAAAAGATCAAAAACATTAAATAAAAGCCACCTCAAATGAAATGGACTGTAAAGGAATCAAAACCCTTGATATCTGACCCACTGCTATAATCCTTGGTTCTCAATTGTCTCCAATGTTTACCAAAGTAGAACCAAATGAAACTAGTTTCATAGTAATGCTTCTGGCCTAATGAGTTGTTTTTAAACACAGATCTGTCCACTGAATTTAAAATAATGCATGGAGTATAAAAGCTGGTACTCAAAGGCCCCACATTTAACTGTAGGTGATGTTGTTTGTCTCTGCAGTTTTTCACCGATGGAATAACCAACAAGCTGCTTGGCTGCTATGTGGGTGCAGTCATGCAGGATGTGGTTCTGGTCCGCATTTATGGCAACAAAACGGAGCTGCTGGTCGACCGGGACAACGAGATTAAAAGTTTCAGAGTGCTGCATGCGCACCGCTGTGCCCCCCGCCTCTACTGCACATTCAACAATGGCCTCTGCTACGAATTTCTGCAAGGAACCGCCTTGGAACCGGAGCACATCCGTAGCCAAGCTGTTTTCAGGTAAGAGAAGAAGACAAACCGGTACGAAAATCCCGATATACAGTCAAAACGATAAAAGTGCTAAGTCACATTTTTAATTTTTATCTTCATACTTTCTTTTTAAGCTCAAGTGAAATATGGTGTCATTTTTTGTTTTGTTTTTGCTTTTTCATCTGATAAGTCGATGATCATGAGAATCACCTTCAATGTTCTGCGTTTCCATTGACCATATAATTGAGCATATTGGAATTACAAAAATAGTAAACACAGCAAGTTTGAAATATCTCATGATTTTTGATGGTTTTTGCACTAGAATGAGGTGATTTATTTTTTGTGCTTTTCGAAAAGTATGATGGAGTTGGGTTTTTTTTTACATCACATAAGACGTGATCAATGCCAGATGTTACTTCTGGCGGAAAAGACCAAGAAGACGACAGGAAGTAGTTAGACAAAGTTTCTCAATGACTTATGAACAAAGTTCTTATGTGATTTTAATTGCAATTGCAAAATTGAGTTTTTTTTCAACATCAGTGGAATATAGAGAAAGTTGTGTGTACATTTGTAATGGAAAGGCAGCTGGTGTCTAATGAAGGCAGAATAATATAGAAACCAAAGTTGGTTGATGAGATTGCAAATGCTTAATTTGCATGGACTAGAAAGCCTTCTGCTGTAAGAGCTGATTATTTTATAATTCCTCTTTTTGATGCCTTGTGTCATGTCGCTGTTGGTAATAAAGCAAACAAAATACAATCTTGGTTCTTTGCTCTAATTTTTCCACGTTTAAATAAAAATGACATTTCCAACTCTAATCTATATTTACACACCTGTAAGTTGTTTAGCAGTATGGGGCATATCTTTGGTTTACAAAGACATCTTTACATATTGATATTCGATGCGCTTCCCATGCAGGCTTATTGCGAGACAGCTGGCCAAGTACCATGCCATCCACGCCCACAATGGCTGGGTTCCTCGCTCTGACCTGTGGGTGAAGATGGGCAAGTACTTTACGCTCATTTCCAAGTGCTTCAAGGATCATGACAGGTGAGTGCTTGACTCTTGTCTCTTAAACGATTTAAAAATTCACTTCTTATTGAAAAGTGTTGCATCTAGTGGCGTTAATGGAAAATATTATCTAGTCTGCATTGCATAGGTTGTGAAATATGTTGAGAACTGGTTTTGGTAGCTGTTAACGCCTTAGGAAAAAATGAGCTACCAACGTCCTGTTCTTGCTGAGTTGGGAAATTCTGCGCACCAACCACAACAATCCCAGGAACCCAAATTGCAAGCAGAACATGAAGTCATAATGAGATAGTCACATGCTTTTCCTCATATGTCAGGTGTCATGTGTTCATTTGTCTCTGCTAGATGGGATTTTTATGCAAAGGCAAAAAACAAACGTAACTAGTTCTTGACATGAACCAGCCTATTTTCCTGCTTAGCACATTGGCTTGGCTCAGAGTGTGGACCTTTTGGCTCCTTCCAGGTTGGACATGGAGGTCCCCGGCCCTCAGTCCCTTCGCAAAGAGCTGCTGTGGCTGCAGCAGAGCTTGTCTGTGCTGGGCTCTCCTGTAGTTCTTTGCCACAACGATCTGCTTTGCAAAAACATCATTTATAACCAGAGGGAAGGTGAGTATGAGCCACAGAGGTTCAGTCTCGGACGTTTCTGTGTGACTGCTTGCTGGTGTGAGTCTTTGTATTGGGCAGGGATGGATCCAGGGGATGTAATCTCCTGCACACTGCTTGGTAGTGTCTGTATTCGCCTGCAAACATAGAATTAGATCAGATTAGAGATTCCCATTCCTTGTTCTGCCATAGTTTCTACTTCATATAAAGGTAAGGTAAGATTCAGCCCAACTTAATATGTGCATCACTTTAGAATTTTCATTCATTGCAAATTAGCTCAATTTTAAGAGTTTAAATTTTTTAATTTAGTCATTTTTAATGTCAAAGTTCTAATTCTGTGCTGCTTTTACTGAAGTTGGAACAATAACATTAAATGAGTTTGCATACTAAGTCTTTGTGAGTTTATTCTCCAGAGGCTGTAATGTTACCACTTTGCTGATAATATGTCCTACTTTTACACAAAGCAGCATCTCTGGCTAGCCAGTGAAACTGTTCTACTTTGTTGTCGACAATAACAATAAAACACAATAGGTAAACGGAAGAGCACAGTCCTGTAGGTGGGGTGAAGGAGGATGTGTGAGCCGTCGGCCCCCTCGTCTATTTGCGACGTGGGGGGGAGGAAATACTCACAGCTCCTTGTGTCTAGCTTTTCTCCCCCAGGAGTGACTGCGGAGGCTTTGACCGCCGCTGCTGCTGCTGGGCCGCCCTGCCCTTTGGGGAGGCAGTGGAGAGAGACTAACCAGCACTGTGAGGGACCTTCATGTAGTGTGCCCACTGCTCAGGCTTATCGGGATGAGTTCCTGGCAGTGGGAGCCACATACATGCGTATCAGCAGTCAGTTGTTCACATGACATCTTAATATCAAGATAAACATCTAAAGTATCAGTATTTTAATCACAGGGATGACTAAATGGTTACAAAAAATATGATGGTGTGACATTCTGCTTTGTTTTCCTGATATTATATCTACAGACAAGACCAAACCCAAACCTTAAGCCACAGTATGTTTATAAATTCTCACTGTTCAGTCCAGCAAAATTGATAATAAATGAGTGAATCTGCTGATTACATAATACATTTTGAGGAACATCGATTCAACAAGTGTTTATTCTGGAAAGTTTGACGGTGTGTGACTTGTGGAAAGTGTTGATTCTGGTCCTGTCATGGGTGCAATCGACATGAATAACGTAGAATATCAACTTGTATCTCTATAGGCTGAAACATGCTTATGCGAAGACAGTTTAAAAGGAGCTGTAATGCACATTGTTTAGTCGACATGCTCACCCGCAGCACAGACGGATTCTGCCGAGATAGCGATCAGTGTTTTCTGAACATGTCCCAGCTCCCTGTCACACATTTACACACAGGAATATTCGTTACGTGTGCAATCGCCCAATACAATCTTAAAGTAATCCTTTCTTGAACTCATAGGTCAGTACGCATGAAGTCTTATGTAGGTGGTTTCTCTTGCACAATCATGTTTCAGGTTTCACGGTGTTGGTTAAAACCAGTTCAGGTGTTATTGTTGTTGGCAAATTAGTCAGAAATCTTTGCAGGAAAAATACTTCTGACTCATCCCAGATCACCGGATATCTTAAAATACAAACACAAAAATAAGCCTAAACACACTTGACATGCAAGCCTGGAACCTGTTTATCTTCATCTTTTCAGATGATTTTAATTTAGTTTTAACTTTTTCTTAACTCTTGAACTTCTTGTAGCATAAAAAACAAAAAACTTGAAAATATTTCAATGGGATTTTATCAGGGAATCATTACAATTCCAAAAGTTTTGATTACAATTTTATTTTACTTAACTGAGGTTAGTTGTTTTTTTCCCCCATTGAATAATAGGGAAAAAAATTAACTGCAAATCAGACCCTGAACTTAAAGTCTGAATTGAGTTTTTTCCCCTTCATTAATGGCACACTTTTATTATATACATTATATTTATCATGGTAATTCAGGGTGAGTTATTTTTAATTCTAAATGAATATCCTTGTTGGACTTTTATGTGTTATTCTCCTTTAAGATACATTTACCTAACTCTAGAATAAATTCAATGTACATCATGCAGCAAAGGAAAGTAGAAGACATATATCCATTATGGAGATGGTCGGTTTTGGGCAGGCGATGTGCCCCTATTGCATAAGCGATACTAATCAATGATTGATATTAACGATAAAGGGGAGAAGCTTTTTAGTTATCTTGCATTGCTAGCAAAGTCGTTAGGTAGCAGCTAGCTAATAGCACAACAACAACAACAGCCCAATGTCTGTATGCTAAAACTACTGAATCGATAGATAAGAACAGTTTTTCCTGACCTGGTTGTCTCCTCCCACTCAGTAGTTCTTCAAAGAAAGGCAGACACAGAGGCCTGTCAGTGTCTGTTGTATTTCATTATCTCTCTGCTTAATCCACTACTTTGTGCTGAAGCAGAAACGATACATTCAACGTTTTCCGTCATCTGACAAGTAGCAAGTCTACTCCACTTTATTCACCAAAAAACGTTTTTTTTTTTTTTTTTAATTAACTAAAAACTGATCTGTAATCTGGAACGTTCGCTACGTTGAGCTCCAGCTAGCCGCCTTATCTCACTGCACAAGAGGCAACTGCATCATGCGTCACGGGCAAACGGTCAAAGATAACAAGGTGACCGTAGGGCTTATTATGTTGTACAAAAAAAGCCCAACAAAAATACAAATAATTTTAGTACATGCTATTACGTACCAGAAGAGGGCTTAGGAAATAATACAAAAAATAAAATAAAATTTGACCAAAAGGGCACTTGGGGGCAAGGAGCAAAAGGGGCAGGCAGGTGCTCAGGCCCCCTAAACCCCGTCCCTCTGCACATGCCTGGATTTTATATTTTATACCAACTTAAAGTAGTACATCATTTAAAAGTGAAAGAAAAAGGATATATAGTTCCTCCACCGTTTTTGTTTTCTTTCACATAGAAATGAGAAAAATATGGTGTACCTTTATATTCAGCCCCTCTAGTGAAATCCAGTGAGATTGGTTATCTTCATAAATTTCTAGAGAAGTCACCTGTGTATAATTTTTTTTTTCTCTTAAGAATTTGTTGGAGACCATTAATGACCGAATGGTAACATGAAATGGCCTAGTCAAAGTCCAGAACTAAACTCAACTGAGACTCATGTGCCAAACTTTGAAATTATTGTAATTAGACACGTTTCATCCTTTCTTGAGCTTGTTTTTTATTTTCAAAAAAAATCTAAGCATTAAGCTGGTAGACATGTGTGTTTAACGGTGGTTCTATGAAGTATCAACTCAAGCGGGCTAAGTACAAACACACACCACACTTTTCCATTGTTATTTTTTTATACCATTTATCCTTTTCCTTTCCCTAAGTAAATGTTTGCTACTTTGTTCTGGTTGAAGGTCAAGAGACAAATGTTTTCAAGTCATTGTAGTTGAGGCTTTTATTTGAGTAGGTACAACAACAGGCTTGCTGGCAGGCTGCTTCTTGTGCATTTTTTTTCTGCTGAATTAAAGGAACTTGTTGGACAAAGTTGATACAGAAGAACGTGTCACTTCCTGTATGAATAAAACCAAAAAAACCCAAGGCGGAAGTGTAAAGTCATTCAGTTTTTAGTGTTGCAAAAAATTAATGCTTACCTTTCGTCTCAAAAAAACCAAGTCACATGCTGAGTTTTTCTCTTTCTTTCCACTTCTCATGTTATTCAAAAAGTAGATTGAAACCCATAAGCAGGCCTCTCAAAGATCCTGTCACATGCAGAAGTAGCAGAGGTCTTACACCATTGGACCTTTGCTGAGCCAATAGGAGCAGAGCGCTGGGAGGGGGAGTGGCAGGTGACTGAAACTGTAGAGGGAAGAGACTTGCTGTAAAAGATGAGATGGGATTTTTTTTTTTTTTTTTTTGGCAGCAGGCCCTGATGTTTGGAAACTGTGAGAGAATGGTTAAAAGACAAATGTGTGAGGAGTGTGAGCATGTGTGAAAGATGTGTTTGCCCAAACCTTTTCATCTGCTGCACAGGGGGGCTATAGCCACTGCCCGGAGGTGTTCAGTTGTGTCCCGCTAGGACCTACACGCCGGCTGGTAACCCACCTCAAAGTGTCTTTCTCTCTAGTCCAGCCTGAGAAAAAATATTCTTCCTATATGTCAGGTTTAAGGAATTGACGAACGTTTAAAAAGTAAAACTACTAGGTTGCTACTCGGAAACAGAATTTCGGGGGCGGGGGTTATATTCTGTATCAGCGGGCATGTCAAAGTAAGGGTTTGGATTTTGAGATGAACCACCTCATGACTGACTACTTCCTCCTTTGTTTGTCTGTTAATGTTGATGCTTCACATTGTCAGTGGTTAAAAAAAAAAAAAGCACCAAGGCAGCAACACATTTTTGAAAGTTTCTTTTACATGTTTAAAAACAAAAACTAAACTAACAATGAAATTTGACATTTCAAATCCAGATTATCATCTAGAACAGTGGTTCTTAACCTGGGTTCGATCGAATCCCAGGGGTTCGGTGAGTCGGTCTCAGGGGTTTGGCGGAGCCTCTGCCACGGAGGTAAAGACACTAAAATTAAGAATATTAAGAATAAGAAGGGTTCGGTGAATATACAACTGAGGGGTTCGGTACCTCAAAGATTAAGAACCACTGATCTAGAGAAAATACATTCGGGTTGATGTATTTTGTAGCTGGAAACGTCCTTCCATATGACACACCTATTAAGTCATAGTTTCGGTGACCTCACCCAAAATGTCTGTTATTTGGATGAACAGAACGGTTAAGTAGCAAGTTGTTTTTTCTTTTAATGTCCACGCCTCACAACAGATTCAAAACATGACATGTACTGCCTCACATAACGTCTCTGCAAATTTTTCCATTATACCAGTCAGAACATATGGATGTAGCAGCCGGGTGCTGGATCAGATCTTGTCTGGCAGCTTTCAGACAAGATAGGTGTGTTATTCCATATGACACACCTATTAAGTCATAGTTTCAGCGACCTCACCCAAAATGATTGTTTGGATGAACAAAACCGTTATGTAGCAAGTTGTTTTTGTCTTTTTAATGTCCACGCCTCACAACAGATTCAAAACATGACGTGTACTTCCTCATATAAAGTCTCTGCAAATTTTTTCCATTATACCAGTCAGAACATATGGTGGATCAGATCTCGTCTGCCACCTTTCAGCTCCAACCCGTGTGGAGATGAATCCTCATTCCAGAGCAGAACTTATCAATCGAGATCATCTCAGTGCCAGACTGTTACATTTGCTTACATGCTGGCCAGCTTGTGGCTTTTATTGTTCTGTTTCAAACGGCTGGCAATTAATTCCCACACACAATCCATGTACCTGCATTAACGCTGTTTTAAGTACAAAAAGCATCCTCCGACCCACTGTTGGCTAAAAGATCATACAACTAAGTTTTTCTTTCCAAAAAAGGTCATTGCTGCAGCCAGGCTCTGTAATATTCCATGTAACTTGAAGAGGACAAGTCAGATATTCAAATGTTAAGCGATATATTTATGCAATAAAGATATTGCATGTTGCATTTAATAATATACTGAATTATTAAGGGCTACATTTTTCATAATGTGTTTAATTTTGAAAAAAGCACATTATATTTTAACCATTTTGTGTGCTGTGTTAAATACTGATTGAATAAACATATAATCGTGTTTTTCTCACATTATTAAACCTGGACATATTTTATCAAATGTAACCAAACTAACTAATTTTAATCTAATAAACCATCAATCAACAAGATGGTTAATTGTTTGCATCCATACTCCACACCGACTTAAGTCTGCATATACAAAGATCTGATGAAGATATTTTATAATTCTCGTTTTACAAATGAGACGGATTATAACTCTTGGTGTGTTGCTGTCTTGCTACAGACTCTCTGCCCTTCTGTTTTTGTTTCTTTGTGCTTTAACCTTTCACCTTCTACTTCTGTTTCCATCCTTTTTTTTTTTTTTTTTTTTTTTTTTTACGTTTTTCCGTGCCTTTCCAAAAAGTTTTGTCTGGCCAGCTTCCTTCTTATCCTGTGCATGTATCCAAAACAAATATTCACTTGAAAGTCTGCTTGCCCTCTTCCCAGCAGACCTTTACAAGCGTTGCACCGTGCCTCACATTTTCACCTCTAATGTATCCCAGTCATCTTTTTCTGTGTGCGTCTGCATGTTTTCATTTCAAACCGAAGAAACAAGTTAGCCCATAATAAGTCTTACTATAATACATTTTAGTGCCAGTGAAAATGTGGAAGCCTTTCTTTTTTTTTTTTTAAGCTTCCCTGTTCTCCATAAATAAAATATGACTTTAAAGTAAACTCATCTTTCTGCCTTCCTCTAGTTTCTATCTACGCCTCAAAATGCAAACTCTTACTTCTCGCCCCTGCAATTGGCTGCCTAGACAGCTTGTCCATTTAGCTGACTAAAACATAGAGCTTTGACAATTCTGAGTTATTAGAGGGAAGCAACATAATCATTGCATCTTCTTGTCCGGCATCACTGTCTAAACAATTCGCCTTCTCTCTCCAGGCAGTGTAAAGTTCATTGACTACGAGTATGCAGGGTACAATTACCAAGCCTATGATATTGGGAATCATTTCAATGAGTTTGCTGGTGAGTACAAATCCACAAACTGAAATGTTTCATCTTTGCTGTTGAAGTTTTTTTTAAATTATTGGCCGTCTTTTAATGTCTTAGGCCTGAGTGAAGTGGACTATAGTCACTACCCGGGTCGGGCCTTGCAGCTAGAGTGGCTGCGCTCATACCTGGAGGCCTACAAGGAGCACAAGGGCCAGGATGGTGAGGTCACTGACACGGAGGTGGAGATCCTGTACGTTCAAGTCAACAAGTTTGCCTTGGTAAGTGTTTGGCATTAATAAATGCGTCACAGTACAGCTGAGTTTCAAAAAGGACCTTACTGATTGACACGTGTTCAACAAATCTAATTTAAGTTAGTTTTTGAACAACACAGGGGTTTTGCTTCAACTGACAGAGCATATCGTTGCTGCCATCTCTTCAGTGTTAGATTCTCTTCCTGTTCAGTATCTGAACTTGTCAGACTGGTAATCTGTTAAACCTCGTGGTCCAACCCCCTTTGTTTTTTTGACTGAGCTCTCATTCATGGGTGGAGTGTGGTGACGTCTTCTAAGAAGTGCTTTGCAAAACAAACATACCATCGTTCCTGAAAAAAATGCCTGTGGGGCATGACTAAAGTAACTGACGCTTTTAGTCTGAGTTTTTAGTTGCCTTGTACTTTTTAGGTAAAACATCAACATTTCTTTATCTCATTGGAAGTTTCCTTGTTGCTAAAAATGAAGTGCAGTAAATCCTCTCTGCTGTTTTTGTGTTATGTTTGAAAGACTAACTACTTGTTTTCTGAGAGGACATGTCAGCTGGCTTGCTTATTGTGTCCAATAATTCAAAGTAACCTTTAGTAATATTGATTCTTTTCTGTGTTTTACAACCTTTGTGTCCAGGCATCTCATTTCTTCTGGGGACTCTGGGCTCTGATTCAATCCAAGTTCTCCACCATCGACTTTGACTTCCTTGGGTATGTTTCTATCCTACAACAAACTAGTGTGCTTACACTTGTGCTTAATTATTATTAGTAGTACTATTTCACCATGTTCAGCTGAAATGTTCTGCCATTTCTGCTGAAGCAGACATATCTCTAGCAGAGTAATTGGTTCCATCTCATTGCTGACTGTGCTCTTTTCTCTCTTTTCTACCTGAAGATATGCAAAGCTGCGCTTCAACCAGTACTTCAAGATGAAACCAGAGGCAGCAGCTCTGACATTACCTGAATAAAACCTAGTAATCTCTCTTTTCTTCTTCCTCCCGCTTTCTCCCCCCCTGCACCCTCATTTGATGACTGCAGGGCGCCCTCTAGAGGACTGTGTTGAAATTTCCTTTTGGTTCCCATTGTCATTTTTTCCAAAGGAAAATGTACCTTGTGGGTTAAACTGAAGGACCTGTTATAATGTGAAGCCCATGTGACTAAATGGTTCTTATTTAGTCATTTTTGTACCGATACCATCTGGGATGTGGGCATTCGTACATTCTGTACTCTGTACTTCACTGTATAAGCTGTTACAGAGACTAAACAAAGTCTCCTACAAAACAGATATGGAACAGGCACCTGATAGGCTGGGATTCTTTTTTTTCTCATTGGATTATAATAATACTGGCAGACATGGAGAGCCTTGAGGGTTAGAAGGAGGAGATGGGGGGGGGGGGGGAACACGCGACACAAAGGCAGTTTTGTGTTCCAAGAAATAGATACGGGACGACAACTTTTTGAATCTCATGTGATACGAGTCTCACCCCTTACCCCTTTCCTCCTGACCGTGTTTTCACCCTTATGTCGCCACATACTGTACATACATGGGTGCTACACCAGAGTAGCCATGTGGTCACTGCTGAGCAGCTAAACGAGGCCTGTTTTGTTTGCAAATAGCGGCTGGTAGGAAGGTGTCATGTGTTTAATTCTGATGAGTTTTTTCACTGGATTGCCTTTTCAATTTGGTGTAGATTTCATGCTTTCTTTGGCACTTGTATGTTTTCATTGTTTTCTGTTTTTTTGTTTTGTTTTTCCCATGGTTGGCTGCTTCCAGGAATTTGAACATTCCATGTTCATAACGTCGTGCAGGAAACATTGTTGCACCCGTACGATAGGTCAGTAATGCTAGTGGGATTGAAGTAGTTACTGTTTTAGACAAGACCAAACCATTACACTGTCCGTGTTTGGATTCTCTGTGGTATTCCAGCAGTTTGCTGTTCAGTTCTGGTCGTCTTCGTGTGCTATACTCTGACCACTCCTAAATCGAACGTGAAATGTCCAAGCCAGTGCTTGGACACGAGGTGCAGCATGGTAAATGTTCTTGTTTAAAATAGGCATGGGTTGGAAGGTTGTTTAAATGGCCCTTGTAAAAGTACAAACACAAATAAATTCTAGATTTGTACACAAATGTAAAATAAACTTGTTAAACATGATCCAATTGATTGTATATTTAGTGGAAAATTCCTACTGGTGTTTAAAAATGTATGACATTACTTAGTGGTTATGTTTTAGATTATTTTGATACAGAAATATAGAATGAATCCTATTCAAATTTGGTTGGAATCTTATACATGCTTGTTACAGCTTTTAGCACTGGCAGTCTAACTAGTTGGGAAAAACTGTGGTCACTGGCACATTTTCTGGCATCTCATCAAAAGGACCATAAATTGCATTTTGTTGTTTTCGTTTCACATCGATGTCGGTAATTGGCCCATGCCTACTTTAAAGCTCAAATTTGTCGGACGATGAGTTTGTTGGAGAGGAAATGGGCCTCTTGATATCGACAAACTGATTTATTCTTCATTCTCAAACAAGCCAACACCAAAGTGCTGCCACCTTGCTTGTACATTGTGCACATTTCTGTTTTGACAGGGAGTTAGTTATATTTTTTATGTATATATTTTATAAAGGACACAGTCCAGTCTGGAATGTCGTGTGAAATGTTCCTGTTCCTGCACATGACCTGTTAAGGAGTCGGTTTCCCTGTGTAACATGTGAAAGCACATATTTCACACTTCTAGTAAGTGACTCTTAAAGCCTGTTCTATTCACTTGTTTTTCTTGGCGACATAGTGAAGAATAAACTGACAGTTTGAGTTGAACCCAATCTAATGTAGAAGTTTTGACTCACGATTGATGTGAAAAACTAGAGTTGGTGACGAGAGACTTGGATTAACTAGTATTTTTAAGGGATCTGTAGGAGGAAGTTTTCTTTCTTTTTGCATATTGTTAATAGACATTCAGATCATGTTTACTTTTTAATTTTTAATTTTAATTTACTAAATTTTAATTTTACATTTGATTAATTTCTAAATGACTAATTCAAATACTTTTTACACTTGTTCCTATACAATCTCAACTACACATTTTTAGACGGTTCTAAATTATGTGCCCTTAAATCTCTCTGGTCACTGTAACATTTTACATGTACATCAAGCGTATGTATTGTAATGCTTACACTCTAATGTGAATAAAAATGTACATAGCAGAATTTTTATGTTTTTTTTTATTATTTTGAAGATTGCATTAAAGTGTGGTTGCCTGATGTAAGAGGCTATCTTGGATACAATGCTTTTGAAAATAAAGTCTATTTGCAAATAAGGGTGTCATTCTTGATGTGTCCTTACTTTAACTGTGTATATGATGGGAGAAATATTTGGCATTATCTCCAGATTATTATTTTTATTTTTGCCATTATTTGTTCAGAGTATGCCGTATTTGGCACAACCATAGATGCAGATTGATTAGAAGAGCTTCTTTGTTCCTTAATAAATCGTTTAAAAAAAATCATTTAGTCAAAGTACATTTTCCTAGCTTTTAACCTAAAAAGTGTAACCAGACTTTTTCAAAGTTCACTTCAGGTTTCTTCACACTGACATCAGCTGGTTCAGATCACAGCAAAATTCTGAGTTTTTACCACGGTTTGCCACAAGATGGCGACACAACCCAAAGAAAAATATCGTCCTGCTCAAACCTAACTTGAATCGCACTCGCTAATCTTCAGCATTTGATTGTGAATAAAACTAAATTGACATATAAAAATATATACAAACTAAACTTGGGTTATGTTGTTCTGCATGATCTCTATATGGAATTTAAAGAACACCATGCTGAGTTTGGCTTACATTGCGTTTTGACTCAACTTTCTTTTGCTAAAAATTTTAGCTTTACAGCCAAATTCAGTTAAACGTAATATGTTTACGTAAATGCAGTAAGGGAAATAAAACGGGAGTAATTTTGCACTGTAAAACAGTGGGACGCTAATTTATTAGTTTGTTTATGCTAACCCAATGGTTAAATTCATGCCTCACACCCCAAAACCAAACAAATAACTTCTACTATTCTCTCGAAGCGAATCAAACCCACTCCTCGTCTCCCTAATATGAGCAGCGTCTTATACAGTGGAACAATTACAACAGTGCGTTATCCAACTCACTGACTGTAATTCAATTATCCTTCTCCCCCCCGGCTTCATCCACCCAGATAATACACACATTAATTAACAACAGAATCCAATATCGTCTGTTCTGCGCCTCCACTTATTTTCATTTCCAATAAAAAGGTCACAGCAGCCACTTCCCACCGAAGACAATTAGTGTAAGTGTGTAGTAATGGATTACGCTTGTAAATCACCAGCGGCCCAAAGTGTGTGACGGGGAGCGGGAAAGTGAGCCCGGCGGTAGCGGGAGGGTTGCGGCCTGGGAGAACGGAGGTGCTGATGCGGCTGCTATTAACATCCATCAGACGTGTCATTCCGGAGAATTCATAAAGCAAAATCTCCGCAAGGTGGATGTTTTGCATCACGTATTCCGGAGGAGCAGGGGATTCTTCCCTCTGTTTCGTTTAGGTTCAACGGCGGATCATAGTTAACATCGCCGTGGTCCAAACGGCGTGTAGCGCGAGTCCTTCGTCAGTTCGGGATGGAGGTTTACCATAGAGGCTGGCAATGTTGCTAGAGTTTTCCATGCTTTCCTCATGATTACCTAGGGTTTCTCCGGGTACTCCAGTTGCCAGAGTAACTGTTCAGTCCATGGCTGGAAAACAGAAACAATCAATCTGTTGCTTGGAAGCAAGAATATTCTATTTTTATAACCCAAGGTCAATAAAAAAAACACTTTATTCATTATTTGATTTTATGTTTTTAGTTCATTTTTATCTATTTCTTCATTTTTCTGACTGTTAAATTTTTCTTTTCTTTTACATTATTCTGTTTTGTATTTTATAGTTGGTAATCTTTCCCTGGGAAATAGAGATGTAGCAGGAGTTTTATTTACCATGATGCACAGGTGAACTTGTCTTTTCTTCTCAAGTTTTGAATTAGATGTGAGTTTTGTAAAATTTGCTTCTCTAGAAATCAATATATATTTCTAAAGATATATATATATAAGAAAAACAGAAACAATGTGGGCGAACTGCAAACCTACACAGACGTGGCCATCCACCCACACTGACAGGCTGGGCAAGGAGAGCATCAATCAGAGAAGCAGCCACTGAACCTATAGTAACTCTGGAGGAGCTGCAGAGATCCCCACCTCAAGTTTCTTAGAAAGGCATTGTGGAGACATACGTCCTATTTGCAAAGACTCCATATCTGCAAAGTCCTTCCGTCTTGCAACTCCAGGCAAGGGAACAACTTCTGATTCCTTCGCTAACCAACTGAAAATGCCTGAACGAGTACGACATGGATGAAAACTCAATAACTCATGGCAGCCTTCTCCCACTGTCACAGATGAGCAGACAGTCAATCAGGAAGATGCCAGAGTGAATGGGAGGGGGCAGGGTCAGCAGAGTTTCAGTCATCCTCACTAAGGCGGCGACCTAATTACCCAAAGAGAGGGAAACAGTAATTAGCAGAGAGTCTCACCTCGTTAATCACAAAGGGCTCCTTCACTCTATTTATATCTGATTAATGGCTTGCTTAAGCACGCTGAGGTATTTATGTTTCTGTTAATTGTGTGCAGCTTGTCTCCTCTCAGCTCACTGCAGATTCCTAACACCCCCAACTGATGCACACACCTCCATGACACCTTTCCCCATTTTTATTCATTTATTTTCTTACATTCTCATTTTGACTTACTGGCTTCCTGACTTAAAAATGACAAGAAGTCGTTTCTCCAAATGTGATGAAATTGAGTACTTTATCTGGAATGTCAGGTCTTTGTGTTTAATGCTGTTAAATATTATTTTTCCCTTTCCCGAATTTTAGTTGTTGTGCTTTTCTGCTAATCTTAAATGTGATCAAATAATGACTTAATTTATTAAGCAATGAAAGCTACCCACACCAATCTGACCCTGCTTGAAAAGAAATAGCCTCCTATGTCTAATCACTAACACCCTTGGCCGAGAACTACTGCTATTAAGCATTTACGAGAACTGGCAGTGAATCTTAAGCTTTGCTGTGAAAAAATTTTGGCCCTTTCTTCCGTCCAGAATTGTTTCCTTTTCATAGCCAAATTGGAGGATTTTTTTCAAGCACCAACAACCTGTTTGAGGTCATTCCACTGCGTCTTAATTGAATTCAAGTCTGAACTTGGCTGGACATTATGACCAGGCATTCTGCTTAAAAAGTTTCTGCTAAAGATAAAACAAAATTTATATTTTCATCAGTCACTGATTTTATGAAATGCTGCTTGTTTTTTACACCCTATTTAATGGGATGAACCAACCTGGTAACAACCAGCCCCTTGTTCTACACAGGGTCTGGACTCGTAGTTACTGAGAAAATGATTGCTTACTGGAGGCATGGACTCTGCCGAAGTCCGAAATGTTACTGAGTGAATCATGTTTACCCATGACGTATGCAATGAGGGAATTTGATGCTATGAAACTGACCCGAAATTGCCTCCACTTGAAACAACCATCCTCCACTGCGAAGACAAACGTCCAAAACCCAACCAGATGGGTGTTAATGTTGACTGAATATTTGGAAACATAGCCAATACACACTTAATTGCTTCGTTCACTTTATCTGCTTCCATTGCTAAAACTACAGGTGGACTGTGATTCTAAAAAAAAAATCGATGTCATTGTTCACAACTTCTCCTTCTGTTCGCTGTTTGGCTTGGTTGAAATTCATCCGGATAAAATCCACCTTGGTGGGATGAAGCACAGACGGGACAATGAAGAGAGATTAGAATCAAGTGGAATTGCGCAGGAAGGGCAATAGCCAGGTCAGGGATGGACACCTTCCAAAACGTTTAACGTTTGTCTCATTAGCTCAGGGTATATTTTTCCAGAGCTAAAATTCAGTTCTGCAACCTTTTGGTGTGTCTCTGGTCCAACACACTGGAGTCAAAGGGTTGAATTACCTCCTCAGTATGCAGTCAAGTTCCCAAGAGTCCTGCAGGACACTGGCTCTTGAAAGCTGGATTTGAGGACCTCTGATCTAGAGGATCATCAAGATTTTTAATTTATGTCATTTGTGTTACATGCCTAATTGTTCTGCTTGGTCAGCAATGGTTTTGGCCTTGAGAACCTTCCATTTTTGTCCACTGTCTTTATTATTGTTAAATTGCTTACACAGAACTGAGACAAGAGGAGCCTGGAGTACTTACAATGTTGTTCTGGGGTATTTTGTGACTTCCAAGATGAGCTATAGATGAGATGAGATCTTAGAGTAATTTTGGTTGACCGGTCAATCTGGGTAAGGATTATGTTTTCAATGGTGGTTTGCAGGACTCCCAAAACCTTAGAAATATCTTTAACTATTTCCAGACCGACAGATTTCAGGGATTGTTCCACATCAGTTCTTCTGGCCTACTTCGTGTTGTCAGACAAGATACTAGAATAAAAGGCCAAAGCAGAGGACTTCTGTACTACACCAACAGATTCCATCCATCCATCCATTTTGCTGGTGCCCATCTCTAGTTAACATTCTGGGCGAAAGGCAGGGTCACCCTGGACAGGTTGCCAGTCTGTCAGACACCAACAGAATCTCACTTTCCAAACCCTGAACTATCTCATAAAGGAATCAAACTGCAGCTTTAAACCAAAACTTAGAGGAAAGCCTGGCGAACAAGCCACCCTTACCATCTCCATCTCCCTCATTGTTCGGCGAGGGCTGTGAAAGTGCCGCACGTGGAAGCGCAGCGCGAGACATCTGTTTTCAGACGAGCCTCTGACGGGGAGCTCTGCGCGGGTTTTCCCTCTCTTTCCCTTTCTCCATACAGATCCAACATTCCAGCACAGCTTTGCCAGGCTCAGCCGCTCGTCATGAACGGCGAGGGGAGCATAATGGGAGAGGATCAAAGAGCTAAACGAGGGGCTAAAAGATACTGAAGCAGATTAGGAGTGCTTCCCACAATGCCGACAGCTGCTTTAGAACCGCGCCGGGCCTAAAGATATTGTCTCAGATTAGCGGCGGCGCTACAATGCCCAGGCAGCTGCCGTCTGCTGCCCGTAATACAATGGGAAAGGGAGGATCAGCGAGCGCGCTAAAAAACATGTGTTATCATCACAAAGGGATTGTCAGCTTCAAACGCCTTACATCCTCTATGCCATCCCTCAGGATCAAACAGGCTGTTGGCTGGCAGTTATCACAGAGCGCTACTCCAGTCTACTCATACCCATTCTCTACTTCTCCTCGCCCCCTCTTTCTCTTTCTTCCCCCTCTCAGCAGGACTTAATCTCAGTCATTCTTATCCTCGGAGCCATCACTGACAAATAATCAAGACAATCCCCTTTGTCTAGAGTTTGGTTTGGGCCTTCTCGATCTCTTTCAATATTATCAACAACGCAGGATCTCATTGTGGGACTTGTATACCAGATCGACGCATTGTTCCCCCGTGTTCTCCGACGAGCTCAGCATCACAAGCGAGCGACGTTTCTGAAACGGATCCGGGGGATTTGATTGTTCCTCATTGTAAACCGATGAACTCTCTAACTCAATCCGCCGCATCCGAAGCAGACTCCGAGCTGAATGCGTCACGCTGGTATGAATGTGTCACATTATGAGGCAACAATTACAAGAATTAGAGAAGGATTGTTCTCCGTTAAAAGGCGATGTTTATTCTCTCGCCGTTCTCCTTGCTTCGTCCCACTGAGGAGTGATTTCCCAAGTCACACATGGATGTAAACAGCGCAAACACATAAAAATGAAGAAGGAGATGTAATAAAGTTTCGGTGGTTTTCACTTCGGATGAACAATTTGAAGTTTCCCCATGTTTTGTGGTGCAACAAAATCAGCTTTTCTTCGTGATCGACCCCAACACAAAGTAGTACATGACTTTGAAAAGGAAGGGAAGTGATGCAACAGGTATTTTGACATAATCCTGCTCAGCAAAGTGTTCAAGCTGTCTCATGTTTAAAGGATGATCAGATCTGTTTGCCTTTGGATGGGCATTAAGGAATAGCCCAACACTTTTTGTCAGAGTACCCGTAACCTGCAACCGATGCTGACTTTTTTGGCGTTGGAGAGTATGATTCACTCCAGAATGCCTTGGTAACCTTGAGACTTTGTTGTGCCCCGTAAATATTCAAGGTTAGTTGGCGTTTCTACCTCTTCCCAAGCAGGAAGTCTGACTTCTACGGGTGTTCCAGTTAAAGTTTCTGACCAAGAAGTTGGTATTTCCGATGGATTTCTCATGGTGAGAATGTGTGACTGCTCCCAGAAAACAACAGTAAATGTGCGAGGAATTTTGCAAGCATCTGCATTTGTTTTTGACAGAACAAGCATATTTGTGCACTTCTTTTATGAAAGCTGATTGGTCAATCATAAAATTGACCAATACCAAGGACTTTCAGCAATCTTCATTTGGGTGTGATTGGATGTGTTGATAATGCAAGCATTCATATTTTGATTTTCTATTTCATTAACCGTATTACATCCTAAATACATACAGGTAGAGATCAGGTTAGACCATGTTAACTTCTATTTAGGTTTTTCAAAGAATCTGATGTTAAATTAGCATCACAATATCAATATGCTTTTCTCATGGGTCCCACTCTTCCTTGTTTTTTCCCCTTATATAGCTACTACCACTATGTTTAGATTATGATTATGATACATTTTTTAAATTTTAGTTTTTAGATTTGAAAAGACACAATAAAAAAGTTCAACATCATCAGAAATTTGCTGTTTACTATTTCCTGTTTTCTTAAAAGATAGTAAAGCTTGTTATCCAATCCAAAATGCTAAGATTTCAAGTGAGACGTGGCTATTTAAACATACTCTTTTGATGGTGTCAGTTGTTGTGAAGGTGAAATGCCTTTTTGATTTTGACCTAAAATTCAGAGTCTGCGGAAATCACATCTTCTGTTATGTTTGTGGTTTTATCCGAGGCGCCTCGTCTCCGGAGCAATCCATCCGTTCTGGATAGAGAAATGCGAGACTTGGAACGTCCGGCAGACTCCCCTTGTTCTCCAGTAGATGCCAGCAGTGAACCATTGTAAGCGATGCTTCTGCCCTCCCAGCCCCCACCTCTCCTGCTTTAATTCGAGGGTTCTCTGCCTCTAACTGCTTTGGAGTTGGAGATGGTACAGATGGCTGGCCTAAACGCAACACTTATACAGACATTTCACTGTTCGCAGAATGATATCAAAGTCAACTCAAAATGGAGGCTGTGCCATCAACTTGAAACAAATTCTAACACTCCCAACAAAATTGTATTGTGAGCAAAGTCACCATGGATTTTGGTCAGCGTTCAGCACAGATGTCCCCTCCCCTGAGTGTGTGTGTGTGTGTGTGTGTGTGTGTGTGTGTGTGTGTGTGTATGTGTGTGTGTGTGTGTGTGTGCGTTTGTGCGCTCACGCTTGTGTCTGAACGTGTGTGTGTGCGGTTGCGTTAAATAAAAACAGGAGCTCACATCCTCTTAAAAATTCTGCAGTGGATTTTGGGGGATAAATACTCACAGTTCTAATGTTTTAATCCAGATTGGATTCAGACACATTTATTTATTTTAGAGCGTGAGAGTTTAAATCACGCTTTAAAACATTAGGAGGGCCGCAACAAAAACAAATACCCTAAATTATGGGAAAACGTGGCAGCCTAATTCGAACAGCAACAGGCGTCAATTTCTCTTCATTTCTGTGCAAGATAAGCTTCACATATGTATTATATTATATTATATTATATTATATTATATTATATTATATTATATTATATTATATTGTATTGTATTGTATTATGTTATATTATATTATATTATATTATATTATATTATATTATCAAAAAGCAGTTATATAATATATATTGTTAATAGCTGGAATTTCTATTAATACATAAAACATTTTTTACATTTTATTATTCCTTTCCAGCTAATTCCATAGATTCAATGCAATTCTCCTAAAATATTTACATAAATTAATTCAATAATTCATATATTATTTGTTTTGCTCATTGTTACTCTCCCTCCTGACACACACATCACAGTCAAACGAGCCCAGATTGAAGTTGTCAAATTCCACTTACGAGTGCGCTAACCTCAGTTTAATTTTAATAAGTGCAAATTAAGAACTACACTTGTTTCTTAAGCAAAGCGTCCTGATGGAGATGAATGAGGAGATCTTATTCATGATGGCATTAAGGGCGGGGAGAAAAAATTGTTGTGAAAACACCAGCAGCACCCGAAGATCCAGTTTAATTACAAAACATGTTCACAGCTCGTTTAACGAGTAATACACTGAATGTGTGTGTGTGTGTGTGTGTGTGTGTGTGTGTGTGTGTGTGTGTGTGTGTGTGTGTGTGGGTGTGTGTGTGTGTGT